>JANUWG010000961.1:0-10000 GCA_025175695.1 Eugenia klotzschiana | reverse complement strand
AGGAGCACTTGGTCTCGAGGCCAGCTATGCTTGGGGCGCAAGTTACCTTGGTTGCAGTCCAAGGAAATTAATTTACTCCTTATGGTTATCCTCCTGAAAGGTATCCTTTCTTTTCCTTTTTATTGCATAAGCAACAACCGACGGATGTTGTTTGGAAAATAAGATATGTTAATTTAGCTCGTTAGTATATTTCCATTTCAAGCTACGACTGATTAAATCTAATACAACGAGTATGTTTCGCGAGCATATGGTTTCTTGACTCATGTTAGTAAGTCGTGCATGTGATGATATTGGCCTTAGATAGTTTCTCTGTAATGCTTCGACAGTGTAATATCTGCTCCTTTCGATGAAGATGGCCTAAGGCATTTGTTGCTTTGCCGGGTCATGGAGCTTGTCGGTCTTGGCTCGGGACAGTCTCATCTCAGTTCGGAAGAGTACGGCTCGAGCATTGACAACTTATCATTTCCGAGGATATACATAATTCGGAGCACTCACGCGAACACTCGCGTGTTGCCGGCGTACATCGTCAGGTTTAGAGTCTCTTGTTGCACTAGAGGTAATATTTTTTTTCTCTCAATCCTGTTCTTGCATTGACCATGTTTGTGTGTTTGAATTTGTCTGCTCTGTCAACCGTGTCCGATGATTTGTGAGATACTATGAAATAGGGCTCTTGACAACTCCAGAGAAGCCGCAGAAATCAACCACCCCTTGGACAGCATTTGCGATCTTGATTTGGGAACTCTTGAAGATCTTACCTCCATCTCATGTCAGTTTGATCTCCAAGTATCATAAGGACCACAAAGCAAGTGCCACATCAAATTGGCTTAATTCACTTAGTTCTCGGCATTTAAGATTTATCTTCCGCTTACCTATACTTGTGGAATTAGCTTAAGACATTATCATCCTTTTCCAAGAGTGGAAGATTCCAAGGCATGAGCTGATACAAAAATTAAGGCAAATAGCAGGGGATAGGTTGCTGACTCGATTCATTGAAAATCTCAGAATTAAGGTGTGGACTATGGCTCTTTTGATAAACAGTAGTTCAAAGTATCATAAGGACCATGAAGCAAGTGCCACATCAACATTGCCATCGCTTAGCTCTTGGCTTTTGAGCTCTACTTTATGCGTACGTTTAATTTTGAAATTAGCAGAGCACATTACCATCATTTTCCAGGCGAGGAAGATTCCAACGCATGAGCTGAGACAAATATTGAGGCAAATAGCAGGGGATAGGTTGCTGATTGAAATCATTAAAAGTTACCTACTTAAGGTGTAGAGTATGATTTCTTTGATAAACAGTAGGCTTTATCTTAGTTATTGTCTTCTAAGCTTTATCTTCTGCTTGCCTATAATTTGAAATTAGCCGAATACATTATCATCATTTTACAGGAGAGTAAGATTCCAAGGCATTTAGCTGATGCAAAAATTCATGCAAATAGCGGGGGATATGTTGCTGATTGGAATCATTGAAATTCTCGAAACTAAGGTGTGGATAATACTTCCATTGACAAACAGTATTTTGGAGGCATATCTATGCCTTTGATGTCAAGTCATTGATAGAGAGAGAGCTAAGGTTGCATCATAATAATATACACAACAGAAGTGAGTGTAATTTATTCCGTTTTACAGAAATTCGGGGCGTGAAGCGGCTGATTATGGCACTATGGATGGACTTCAACATGAACGGGATGTGAGATGTGTTAAGAAAACCGGTTTTCATTTTGATAAGTTCCTAGAACACAGCAGCATGAGCAGACGGTACACAAGTTGTGGACGAGGAGGTCCATCCGGAATCATAGAAAGGAAAAAGACTCCTTTGTAATTTGTATGATCTGCTGATCTTTTGGAAAGTCCATGTTTGCTAATAATCATCAGCTGTAGTTTTCTCTTGGTTCCTACGTGGCTTGACTGTTTCCGATGGAGATAGAGACCTTTGGAATTTGTATTCCCTTGGTTCCCATGTCACATGACTCTTTGTGTCCAATGGAGAATGGGAAATCCTAGTGAAAGCAAAAGTTTTCTTTGTTTGGCATGTTATGTGAGTATTAATGTAACTGAGTTACAGCCGTAGAGGTCGAAGGTTCGATACTGGAGTGGTTTCATTCGGGGAATATCCACCAGTATCTGGTTCCTTTCTTGCTCGCCGATGTATTTTCTGGAACGGCGAAAGGCGATATACACAACCATGCCGTCGATTTCGATTCGGACTGTTATTTTTTGCATGAAGGGTTCGCTTTTTATAGACTGATCGTTCGCTTTCTTTTGGTTAGGCTAGAGACGTTTTCTCTTTTTCTGAATAGAAATGGCAATGTTTACTCCGGGCAATTCGCAGTCATTTTACTGTGTAATGTACATTAGTGTTATAGCTTGGCTTTCTGTTTAAATGGTCCAGGAAACCTGTAAATTTGTTATGAAAAATTCTAGTCAGGTTCATGAGGCCTTAAGTGCAATATTGAGCGATCCTCGAAGCGCCAATACCAACTCATTAAGCTGAAGGTCAGGTTTTGGGATGGTGGAAAATGACTTGTTCACTGCATTACGTTCGAACCAAAACACGAACCGATCCGAATTTTCTAGTATTTGCGGTTCGGGTATTGTACGGATCGGGTAATGACTTAAATTTTGAGTATTATAAAAATTTCGGGTTGGGTTGGGCAGGGTCATGTTTCGGTTCGGGCTTGCCACGTGGGAATGTTGCCCACTTATCTAAATTTGATTTTTTGCTAGTAATTAGTCGTATCTTACATTAATTGTCTTCATTGATTTTGGCATCTCTGGTTTTATTATTAGAAAAAGATATTCCTTAAGCTATTGAAAAAAATTAAAATTTTCCCCGTTATTTTTGCTAAAATAAGAAGAAAAGCAAGGGGCAAATGGATAATGCTTTGCCAAGAATCATTCGGCTAACGATTAAGTTGATTGGCTATACACGTGAAGAGGTCATGCACATTCCTCTATTGTTCATTTTTCACGCCGAATCTGCGAGCCTCGGCCCCCTCCGTTTATAGACTCGAGTTGGTTCTTGATTCAGAGCCCCAAGCCTATATCTTTTGCAATGTCTGCATCATTTTCCGATGATCTGTTCAGGTGTTTGGAGTATCTTTCTTTGACCTCTTGCTATCTGGATAGAGTATGTCTGGCTATGCTTCCTTAATCCTGGGTGTAAAGGATGTCCTTCCTTAATCTTGGAAACTGGTTCTGATGTGAAGACGTGCTGATCAAATTTGATATCAATGTTTCAAAGCCCTTTGGAGAGATTTTTCGCTTTTGTCTGGCTCCGGACTATCACTTATACTATGTCCACTCTTTGCCTTAATTACCAGGGGCATGTACTTATGGTTGATCCTTCCTCCCATCTCATCCAGACAGATGTGATCTTCATGTGACCCTTCTCCTCTTTAGACACTTGGGACTGAGTACTGCATCAAACTATACTAGGAAAGGTCCAACGATAGATCATCATGGGCCAGAAAGAGGTTTTGAATTACAAGGATACTGTCTTGAGCAAATCTGATTTAGATGTTCTAGAGGGACCCGCCATCTCGATGTAAAGATCGTTGGGTTCTATTTTTCTTTATCTGTCTTCCTTAGTCAACTCCGACGACGCCCCGCTAGTTCCACCATCTGGATCATTCTGGCTTGCGAATTGTGAAGACGAGACAAGCCTCGAAGGTTTCGTGGGGTCTCTAAAGTCGCCGAGCAGGAGACTGGCGTTTTTGGCTGTAAATGACAATGAATATCTGGATCAGGCAGAAAGTTGTGCACATTGGAGCCTGCTTGTCTATGGCAGGATGGAAAAAGCATTCTCTAGACAGCATGAAAGGAACAAACCATCTTGCTGCGATGAAGCTGTATAATTTCTTTAGCTTGGTTCTCAACTCTCATTGTGAATGGCGACGGCTTTAGACCATACTCAGGAACTGCTCTTTACATGTAATCTCAGTTAATGATGATGAAAAGGGTTGAATTATGTGGTGCAAATATGCCTTGCGATTTCTCTTGAACAAGAGTTGTCATCAGTGCATGGTCTTCTGGTTTTGCTGCCAAATGCCATCAACTGCAGCGCCGGCCCTCTGCGGAACGATCTTTGAAACTTGGAATGGCGATAGAACTCGGGGACATGCTCCATCTTCTGTCAAGAATCATGATGAGAAGTGTCGGCAAGGCATCCTCCCGGAGAAGGTATGACTGCTGCTGATTCGGGATTTGTCTATTTTTCAGGGAAATTACCGAAAAAGTCGTAAACCTATTGCTATTGTACCAATTCAGCGCTAAACCTATTGCATGCTCTTAAAATACAAAATATTTTCTCTCAAAAGCAATAAAATCGAAATACAAGTAAAGAAACACGAAAAGAGGGTTATAAAGTAAAGCGTTGCGAAAAAAAGAAAGTTGCGAATTAAACCTTGAACAAATAAACAATAAACATTAGGGTTATTTTTTAAAAAATTAAAAAAAAAATTCGATCGGTTCGATCCAAACGGTCCGATTCGGCCCTATAGCCTTGAAACCGGAAACCGGACCGGACCCCTTTAAAATCGGAAACCGGACCACCGATCCTAGTCCTGTCCGGGCGATCCCGGTTCGATCGGGCCAATCTACTCACCCCTAATGAGAATTGCCCCAACAAAGGGAAAAATCCCCAGCGAGCGAGTCTAGCTAAATTATTGTCAAGAGTGCGAGGGGGAACTGACGGAGCTTGACTGCTCCACGGTGGAATGAATCGAACCATCCACCAAATTGAAAACCCTAGAAAATCTCAACAACCCCCTTTTCTGTCCTCTTTTGATCAAAGCCCAATAATGACCCAGAAGAAATCTTTCCTTCAAGAAAAGGCGAGTCAAAATTTACTTTTTCGAAAACAAATCCCACGCACGCGCCCCTCATCAAGCCACCAAAAAGGCAGGGCAATGGCAGTATCAAAAGCCATTTGGACTATGAACACTAGGCGAAAGGGCCAACCTTCCTATCCATTTCTGCTTTTCTTTTTCTACCCAAGCAATCCATTCGCCCTCTACAAACTCATTAAGCATTACATTATACAAATGGTACTTTACACAACCGACCCCTTTTACAAGGCCCCACGACCCACTACCAACAAAAACAAGAGCCCCCACCCACTTTAAAGTTGCTCACATCATTCTCCACTAAAACCCACCTATTGGTACAGAGAGAGAGAGAGAGAGAGAGAGAGAAGGAGGGAGCATATCAAGTGAGGTTTTGAATACATCCCCTTCAGTTGAACTTGGCAAGACATGAAGGGCCAGCTAGTGTTTTATTAGGCATTGACATTGAACCCTGTCCCGGCGAAAAGCTTAAAAGAGAAGGGCGGAAAAGCAATGGCTATGGCATCCGACTTTGATTGCAATTCGAGGAGGGGCCATCAACTAGGTTTTCGAAGGTGTCGAAACACACCAGGACAAACTAAAGTGGGGACCAAGAAGCGTTTGGTTGAGTCGTAGGCGGGACCGGGAAAAAGGGCAGGTGCCTGTGTTGTGGCGGTCTAGGAGGACGGAGGATTGCTTTCTGACTTGACGAGGGTGGAGGGGTCGGGGGGTTGCGTTTGGTAGATGGCGGTGGCGAGAGAGATCGGCATGATGCAGAGGGCCTTGGACTGAAGGAACTGCATCGCGGCCCCGACGTTCTCCTCCATGAGCTTAGCGACCTGCCGCTCCGTGCCGTCGTTTGACCACTTTTCCCAGGCGGGTTGGTTTCTTCCGCCTTCACCGCCTTCTTCCTAAATTGCGAACAAAGGTGAGTGGAATGCCTCGAAAGCTCATCATGGGAAAGAGACAATCATGACAATGTTGTTAGGTTTTTCTAATTTGTCACCTCGACTGATGATAGTGGGATGTCCGTCACAAGTGGTGCCACTGCACCAGCTCCCCCCAGTCTACTCATGCTCAAAACCTGAATGGATAATTAAATTAAAAATACTCAGGCTAATGAACTAATTCTGCGTCATCCATCCGCCATTGACAGCTCATAAATAGGCCATTAAGTGGCTCACATGACACAGCAAAAGTCGTACTAATAGATGTCCATATTAAAAGAAATGTCATACACCATATCTTTGAAATACCAGCTTGGAAATAACTTGAGCAACTCAAGAAAACGTTAAAAAGAAAACATGCTCAATTGATTCCAATTCCATTTACGCAGCATCAAGCAAAGAGAAGAGTTCATTCCCGAGAACTTCTGATACAATGCCTGAACTATCACTCAAAACTCAAAAGACAAGAGGGTACTCCTCCAAATTATACTTTACAAGCAAGTTAGCTTTTAAACTGCGTAAAAGGGCAAGTCAGTAATTCAACAGGGATTACAGTTGGTTAAAGGTGATTAATCTAAAAGAATCACATCAATCTTTAACAAAGTAAAAGTCGACCACTCAGCACAAAAAGAATTGCCACATGAGAGAACACAATTTAAGTGCACGATTAGCCAAAATTGAAAGTGATCCTCAGAGAGATATTACTATAAAAAAATACCAAAAATTAGACAACGAAATCGGCGTTTCAAGCCTCGACATGTGAAGCTCAATGGACAAAAAGGGAAAATACCCACGAAATCTCATTATAGTGAACGGGAATTATTAAATGAAAGATCATGCCAAGTATACCTTAACTTGGAGCCTCAGGAACTTCACATAGTCCACAATTTCATCAAGCATGGCAGCTCTATCTGTCTGCATGGTCAAAGCAATTGATTAACAATTACTGTATATGTATACGGTCCAGGCTGAAAAAGATGCAATAATCAGCGAGAAATATGTAGTGAAATTGGTGAGATTACTTATTTCTGAACAGCCTAAAAAACTTTCCTGTCTTGGATATTGCAAAGAGAGGCCACATGAAAAAGGAAGATATAGAGCTAACTTTGAATTAATCAAATTCAAGAAGTACATGACACTAGGTGAAGCTTGGCGAAACAAGAAGATAAGAAAACGCGTCATAGATGACAACCCATTCCACAATGTTCCGATCTCTTTAGCTATTACACTAATTAAAAGCAAAAACCTTTTGAGCTATCCATAAATGACAATTAGTATTGGGTTTGATCCACTTGATATTTACAACTCAAAGAACAAAACCCACCAAGTCTTATCTCTTTATCCCTTTTTCAAGCCAACAATTTTTTTTTTTTAATTTCTTAAGAAAGCTCTTAAGACTGATTTGGCATCATAACCTCAACGTAAGAATTCCCTCTATTTTTTGTATTTTTGTCTTCATTACAGGACAACACCTCTATCCTTTCTCCAAGCACAGAGACCAAACAAAAACAATAAACAGACCAAGAGGTGGAAAAGAATAACGAAGAATGAGCATGGATCCCAATATTTAGATCCTTACTGATCTAAGAACAGAGATACCAACCTTGTTAACACTTGGAACCAGATCTTGCAATTGTCTAATCCTTTCTGCTATTCTCTCTCTCCGCAACTGCAGAAAAATAAAAAACCAATGTTGGCACAGTTCCCACAATAAAGTGAGTGTGCAAAATTCTAAGCGGAGTGGATGGACTCGTCTCTTTCCAAGACTAAACTTATAGAAGCAAGGTTCACTAACTTAAAGACATTTATGGAACTATACTGTCGTTCCTGACAACCTCACAGATACATAATTAGAATCCCATTAGCTGTATAAGAGCATAAGCGCACAAGTCCATATGGACCTTATATCCATAATCAACAAGCATGCATGACAGACTGTGGCTGGATGAACTCAAGTTAAGAAAGAATGGTTCGCTTTGTAAAATATCCCAGAGGGTAGAACTATTCTGAGTAAATGTAAGCTTTGACAACCCAAGCCCTCCATATATATGAGAAAAAATTCTTTGAGCTAAAACAGAGTTTGATTAGGTCATAATGCATTTTTCAGTAAGTTCGTACTCAGACGGCTCAATCTCATACTATGAGTGCATATAGTAATTACTCGTTCAGCAATGCTGTGGGGATCTGTAGCTTGTCCTCGTCTAGCCCTTACTCTCGGGCGCATCGCTGGTGGATGTGGTGCTGCAGGAACAGGGTTGGGCATTGGTTGTCCATGAAATACCTGACAAAGAAGGAACTTGTCAGGAAAAAGTGACAAAAAGCCGTATGAGAAGGAACTACCTTGTACTGGCACTTCATGCCCTTGACAATGCACCAGATAGGGAGAGAGAGAGAGAGAGAGAGAGAGAGAGAGAGATCAGAACCCAAAAGAAAAAGAACAAAAGAAAAACGACAGAAAGAAGACAAGAAATCTTGGGGGAAGCAAGGCAATAGAACTATACTACAGCCGAGGACTGTCAAATCAGTGACAAATATTTGCTAAGAAGGTTTAACAGTGACGAAACATTTCTTTCATATCACAAATTGAATATAGAAATACAACATAGGTGCAGAATTAGATAAACACGTGCTTACATTGGACGATGCTCTGACCATGCAAAACCTTTTCCAACATAGTCTATTCTTCTACAATTTAGAACATAATAAGATAATGCAGAACGCAACACAATCTATTAAACGTAGATGATTCTCTCCAAAAGCCTTCAAAAATAGGTACTGCTATGATAATGCTTTCAACCAGCTCCCTTTACTTGTAACACTTATCAAGCTATAGGGTCATTTCTCCATCTTGAAATTTCACACCTCCTAATGATTTGATATTGTTACCCACATATACATAAGCCAAGGAGAAAATCACCGAAAAACAGCACAGAAAGAAACATCTTTCAAGACACCAGAGTCGTCATGCTCTGCATTCTGCTCGATCAGTTTGATCTTGGTCTTAGCCTACTAGAGTCTATCATTTCACAATGTTTTTACCTTATCCCTCGCGGCTTCTACTTGTAATTGGAGGAGCCCTGTCACTTTTGCTAGACAATTCCTTCTCAATCGGATTGGAATTCAATAAAAACAATCAAAAGATCCAGGGCACTTAATGCTATTAAGTTTTTAAGACAAGTTAAAGGTTCGGCCAGCTTTTCTACTCCATTCTTGACTGGTAAGAATTTACCATGTGCACCCATCTCCCCAGATCTCTGTCTACTAGCAGCTGCCCTCTGCCTCGCAGTCTGATGAGCAGTTGTCACGCATGTAGGAAGGAAAGAGTACAGTCGAACTATGAAATCATCAAATATAAGTATGTGGAGAGAAGAAAGATCTGAAAGCTCTATCTACACCTAAGTATGGAATTATGAAAGCTCGGCCCAAGTGTAACTTTTATATCCATCCTCCCCACAGAAACTTGGTACATAATAGGAATCCGTGAGAACCGTAAAGCTGTAAATGCAAAAGCCACTGAATTGAATTAAGCAGAAGATCAAGTATGGCGATTACTCAACTAATGATTAACATTAGAAGAAGCCATTGGCGAAACATGTAGGTAGTTGGGAAACAGGGAGTACAACTGTGTGGACAAAGTAGAACGCAAACAAGAAGGAATAGTTAGTTCTCCAGCTTCAAACTCCATCAGAAAAATGGGACACGATTACTACGAAATTATACGGAAACGAATATGTGTGGCTATTTAGCTGGACTAGAGATAATCAAAATCGTATAAGTTTATATGAACTCTGTTGAACTCCCCATACTTAAAGAAGATAAACTCTGATTTCTGCAAAGAAATTGTGAACAAACAAGCATGCATCGACTAAAAAACAGCCGAGATGTCCTTCGTCCATAAATCAACGTATGCTACAACAGCAAATTCACCAGCTTGGCCAAATAAGAACAATACTCAACCCACAGAGGCTTCAACCATTCCTTTCCACATAGCTTCGAAAAAATGAAAGCAGAGAGAAATATCACTCTTTTGCATCTCTTCAACCTCTATTCTGCCGAACAGAGCTTAACGAGGAGAAACAATTTGCACGGACAGTCTAATTTTGATACCCAACTTACGTTTTTAACTGTCGAAGCTCTACCATCGACGACCTCCTCATGGAAGCGCTTGCCACTCCCGGACGCCTCCTCCGGCTTCAGGAACCCTCCCTTCCCCTGCTCCAAGCTCAG
>JANUWG010000960.1:0-10002 GCA_025175695.1 Eugenia klotzschiana | reverse complement strand
GTTGGTGACAAGACCTAGGATGTCAAACTTTATTATCGATCGATGTTTCGAGTGGGACGTCGCGGGCCCGTGGGGTTTGGGGCGTGACATTTACTCCTCTTTTAAAAGTGAAACCCTAGTCTTTGTTCATCTTTTTCTTCAGTCGATGAAGGCCGCCTGGGGTCACGCGAACTAGACGGCCTTGATTGACAATCACCAGCACCAGATCTGGCTCACCAAACAACGAACGGTTTTGACTTTTCAAAAAATAAAAAAATAAAAAAGAAATATGCAACCAAAAGTCCTTTGCAATTTTTTTTTTTGCCAAACACTACTTATCCCAAAGTTGTTACAGCCCCACCTCTACCCAAAAGATTGATATTTTCATCAGTTTTGATCTCACGTCATCCAACGATACTCCTCATATTGGATGTATGATCCAATCCATTCTCGCCGCGCCCAACATCCTAAAAGCATGTTAGAGTTATACCGTGCCCGAGCCCTGTAGCCTCAACAATCACTCTAAGCCCTCATTAAATCGACATGGGCCTAGTTCGTCCACATCTTCAGCCGAAGTGACCTCGCCAGAAAATGCGAGACCGATGCCAAAATGCTCATTTCAACCTCCGATTTTCACCTAAACCTGATCTACACCTTCATGCCATCAACATATATCGAGTTCAAGCCAAGAACGAACCCAAAACAACCTATCCATCTTCAGCCGAAGTTGTTCTCCGGCGAAGATTCGCCCTAGCTGTCTCTAGCGCAATCCAACCTATCTAGTCCATCGAACATCATCACAGGAGACACCAAGAACTTACCTGTTTGCTAGAGCGACTCAAGGATGCTGCGCATGAGCTAGGGAGCGAGATGCAGGTTCAGTCATGGAGGGAATGGAGAGGTCGACTTGGGACATTTCAATGAGAGTAAATGCAAGAAAATAGCAAAGGCTTAAAATGCGATGCGAGTAAATTTTGATTAAGGATACAGGCGAAATGATGCAGATTTGAGGATTGTCATCGGTATCTAACCTTGAGCGGAGAAGCCAAGCTCACCTTTTTCTTGCTTTCCAAAGTAAGAGACTAAGCCAGGTACGTCTTTGAAGCCCAGGCGAAAACTAGCAACGATGGTGGCGTCATTTGATGTTCCCTAGATAAGTGAGAGACTAAACTCGAAGCTTGGGACTCCCTCAACAATGGCGAATGAGCTCCATTTTTTCTCACAGAGAGAGTTTTTTCTCCTCCTCCACTCTCCCTCTCAATGGTTCTCGATAGGGGTGATCGGTTCCCGATCCGATCCGATCCCCCTCAAGAATCGGGAACCGGACCGTCGGTCCGGTCCGGTTCTCGGGCGGTTCCATTGGACCAGTAATATGATTAAAAGTGGTATTTTGATAATGTTTCAATATTCTTAAAACATAAAATATTTCTCTCAAAAGCAATAAAATCGGAGTACAAATGAAGAGACACGGAAAAAGAGTTGCGAAGTGAAGAGTTATGAAAAAAAAAGAGTTGCGAAGTGAACTTTGAACAAGTAAACCGTAAATGTTATGGTTATTTTAAAAAAAAATTAAAAAAATTCGATCGGTCCAGTCCGGGCGGTCCAGTCCGGTCCTATATCCTTAGAACCGGGAACCGGACTGGACCCCTCTAGAACCGGGAACCAGACCACCCATCCCGGTCCGATCCGGGCGATCCCGATTTGATCGGGCCAATTTGCTCACCCCTAGTTCTCGATCCTCTCTCTTTTTGCGGACCCCCTGAGTCCGTGATCTTCATTTTTTTAAATGGTTTCCCCAAATTCTTTTAACCGGATCTATTGCAAGGGCGCACGTTCTGGAAACTTCTGCTGAGCTGGCGTGACCTCTTCTCTGTCGCTCAGTCACGTGCTCTTGGGTATGTCGGCAGTAGACCAAGTTCGGTTGGATCCTCGGAGTCCTGGTATGTGTTTGGGCATCTCGGATTTGGCATGGGTCTTGCTTGAATCAAATCGGGTCCTCTGTATGCTGCGCACAAAATGGGCAATCGTAGGAGATGATGAACAGTGTCGAGTTATCGAGTCAGATTCGCCCAACCTGGCAGACCCGACTTTGCGAAAATCACCACATTGAGCTGGAGATTATCATTCTTTCACAAAATTGAGCCAGAATTCGGCTTTCCCAATATAGATTACATCTAAGAATGTGGTTTTTATGAAAATTGCGCTTACAATTGTATAAAAACCCCAATTTTTGGATTGACTCAAGAGTGATTTTTACCAAATACAAAGCCTTCATGCACGAATTAACCAAACCAACCCTTCCATTAGATTTGGAATGTCAAATACTATGGGGTAGAAAACCTGGGTTTGCATGGATATGCCCTAAAAAAATTTAATTTCATTTTTGCTACCCGAGGGACTAAAAGGAAAAGATTTTTATGCATTTGAGTCTTATCAAAATCGAGCAATTTTGAAAGTAATTGGGCCAAGATTTAAATTGAGGTATTAGATAACAATGTCACAATTCGGAAAAGTGAAGACGCAAACTAAAATGACTCGAAAAGTATTTTTCAAGCTCAATTCGGTTTCATACTTGTAAAGAAACACACAATCCTGAGTTGAATTTTAGCAATTTCAATGGGCCAAAATGAAAATGGATTTAAAATAAAATTTTTTGATATTTTCCATTTTTTTTACCAAATAATCTATTTTTCTTATTTTTTTATTATTTCCCTAATACAGAAAAATGTAAAATGTGAAAAATACCCAAAATTATTTTTTGTCCAAAATTAATTCCTTAGGCTTGGCTGAGACTTTCAAAGTGGATTTTTTTTAAATGTTTTGACTTTTTATGAATTTTCTATTAATTTTTTAAGAAAATGATGATTAAAATTCAAGTGTCAAGAAGTTGTTAGACATTTGAAGGGCTGGGTGAAAATAGGTTTAAAATATTAAAGTCCAATAGTGGGTTATAAATGGGTTTCTGTATATGCATTTTTTAGAAACTTATTTACGACCTATTTAAAAATCACGTTTGTATCATGAAGGCGTGCGGTTTCCATAGTCGACTCATGTTGTGTAAATCCAAGTTTACATCTTTGTGGACCGGGCTTTTCACACCCACTATGAGCACATCTTATCCATCGACTGATGTACAAATAATTTACATTTCTTATTTTATTCTTAATAAACCTAATTGCACATTTTAAAAAAGAAAATTATACAAATTCGGACTTACAACATAACTACATTTCGGTAGTATATTTTAAAGCCCTCTTATTTTTTTTTCTGGATATTAAGTAAAATTAAATATTGAATTCGATATCATATACGCCTGAAAATCGTAAGAATGCGCATGCCTAAGTTTGCCATTTACGATAACTTATAAAAGAAAAGCTCTAAAAACAAACTTGATTAGAATAGTAAATTAGTGATAAAATTGCAAGTTTTCATATCTTATCTTGTACTCCACTGTAGAAATTTAAAATTAGACGATTTTTAATAAACAAATCATTTTCAAGCGCTTAAATAAAGTTCAATTACTTGGGTAGGAAGTCATCAATCGGATTGGTTGGTTTGGCATCACTATTAGTCCACCATCACGGGACCTTCCTTTTTCTTTTTAAATCAATATTTTTTCGGACAAATTAAGATTTTTTTTTTTTGGACGAACCAGTATGAGAGAGAAGATAATTGTTTTTTCTATATAAACAAATAAAGAGAAGACAAGCGGCCCGTTTTTTTTTAAGTATAAAATTCATTTCGAAACTAATTTCCACCCGCTAGATAAAGTTTTAGCATTTCTTAACTTCTAATAATGGGGACCCGATTGAATGTGTTGGGTGATTTGGGCTTCTCTCATTCGAAAAATTAGTTGAAAAAAATGAAACTTTTCCTTATACTTATAAACCGACCAACAACCCCTTTCATAAGAAAGGGACAATCCCAATGATCTTTCCCTCATACATCGAGCCCGTATCTCTCCCGTGTGACTGTTGGGTTCAGACTTGTTGATAACCTGGGATCTGATACCAGTTTTGGGCGGTCAAAAGCTAACTCGAAAAATGAAATTTTTTCTCACATTTATAAACCGACCACCAATCCCTTTCACGATCCATTTGAGATATCCCCAACAGAATGATGTTATGTCGCATACAATTGGTGGCGGTCAAAACCTTATCACTAATCATAATTATCGTTGCTGCTCGTAAGAGGTCAAATGATCTACTAGCCTCTTATTCTATAAAATTATTATATTAATAATCAAGCGATTATTGATGAAATGCATGGGCAACCTATGTAGCACCGAGACTTTTTAAGGCCCTGCATGTCTTAGCCGATACTCCGACACTCTCCGACCATGTATTCAGCACTCCAAACACGTCAGTGAACCGCGAGTCCAACATCTCGACATATCATTTTGAGATGCATGGGTCAATTCTAATCATTTTCAATAAATTAGGGATCAAAATATAAATTTATTAAAAATATATATACATAAGTCATATACCCAATTAGTAAAAAAATAATAATTGTGAATCCTTAACAGAAGAAAAAGAAAAAGAAAAAGAAGAAACTCACCATCGATACTTTTATATATACATGATATACAACGTGTTACAACATATCGAAATTCTCTATTTTCCGAAAAATCACTTATCAATATGTTGTGTCGTGTAGTATCGTATCGTGCATCACATATCGTGTCAATGCTACAATGGACAACGAAGTAGGTCGACAAGACGACGGACAGCAATGAAGTGAACCAACTCGGCTCATGTAACTTTAATTCACGCGCATCGTTGGATTAGATTGGACCCACGTGAGACCCTCCTAATCCAACGGCTGATGTAATTGAAAGTTGAAATGGGCCGTGGGTATAGACTGGGCCTTTTGGCCCGAGAATCTCTACGCGACACACTGGAGCCCAACCAGAGCATCGCTGTCCGGGCGAGGGAAATCAAGATCTAATGCAAGTTACGGTCGATCAACGCGTGGTCTGGGGTCTTAGACTTCAGTTTTGAAGATGAATTTGCTCTGATCGTTTGGACATCTGAGACATGATCCCTGTAGCTTTTTTCTGACTGGGTCATAGCGATTTCAAACGTTTGAGGTTTTCTTTCTTTTCCCTGAGACATCATTCATTCATCACGTTACTGAGATTTCCCAATTTTAGTTTTTCAGCATGAGTTTTGTTAATCAGCTAGACATCGTCGACAAATCGGGATGGCGCAATCGTTGAATGTGCTCAAATGCAACACTCTTTTCGATTCATTAATCTTTGCAAATTTGTGCAGTTTTGCATCATCAGTGATTTCGACAAATGGATTTTGAAAAAGGAAATGTTGAAATATTATCATTGTTTTTTATCAAGTCAAATGTGAGGTTCAGTCGTATCTCATGCATTAGCTTATATATCTTTGTGTAGAGTGGATCTCACATGGTATTCACATCTCAAATAAGGAAATACAATGAGTCGACGTGAAGCTAGATGCTCGGCGATCGATAAATGGATTTGAATGAATCTCACATGTCACTCAACGAATAACCAATATTTTCTTGAAGTGGTCAGAGATCAGAGAGAAGGGTTTGCATGCATCGATTGAATGCATTAATCATCTCAACCAAAAGAGGAAGCAACGAAAAGTCGTTAATGGTCGAACACAATATAAATACTTGATTTTTTTTTTTGTCGTAATCTGATGACGCTCTGAAGGCAATGTGGTAGCCGGTAGGTAGGGGTGACTACGTGCATATAAAATATCATATTCTTCATCTTGTATTTTTTATTTTTATTTTATAAATTGCTAGTCTTAAAACGAAAGGATATAAGCAAGTAGAGATGTAAACATTAACGAAGATTGATATATAAAAGGAAGCTGCTAGCCTGACAGTCAATCTGACAATACTGTCAGTTATTTCTAACCATATGATTTCTCAATCAATGAATACTTTATGCTAAACACGCGGTGATGGAGTGTGGATATAGGGTTGAGACTGTACCGTTTTTTACAGTACTGTCAGGAGAGCATTTTCTTGTATAAAATAACTAGAAAAGGATTTTTATTACACGAGAACCTGCAAAAGCCTCAGAAAAACTCGAGAACCGACCCAAATGAAAGCCCTGAATGATTGCGCCGATTAATTTTGAACTCTCTCGTGCACTCTAATTACTCTAAACCAAGAGAACTACAGCGAACAGTACATTATTAACATCTCACGAACCATTTTTATCTCCTAAACCGAAACGGCTCAGTACCAAGCGGCTCTGATCTCACAGTGCTGAGGACCGAACCCACAAGTCAAAGGCAAGTGCCGAGCCGACCTCGCCACCTCGTGGCTCCCCTCGACTCCAAACTCGCCCTGTTGCTCTCTCTCAATATGCCTTATCCCCTCCACCGGCACCCCTCGTGCACCTGCCTGAGCTGCTCACAGCATGGCCTCAAGTTCTCCGACGACTCGGCCCGCTCCCTCTCGCTGCCCCCTCAGCTGCCGTGGGCAATGTCCTCGAGCAGATGCTCGCAGTGGTCGAGATCCTGCCTCGGGCAGCTCC
This sequence comes from Eugenia klotzschiana, assembly GCA_025175695.1. Lineage (NCBI taxonomy): Eukaryota > Viridiplantae > Streptophyta > Magnoliopsida > Myrtales > Myrtaceae > Eugenia > Eugenia klotzschiana. The sequence continues at coordinate 3,491 of JANUWG010000960.1, read as the reverse complement.
AGCCTCTCCTCGGGACTTCCTCATATGGTGGTCCATTGGGCCGCGACGACATGGGACATCAGCAGGAAGGCCACAAAGATCGCTGCGAGGGTTGCAAGCTTCGCCATTGTTTGTCACGAGAGAGCGAGAAATCTTGATATCTGGGATATGTTTTTGTTGCTATGATGAGGGAGAGGCAATGAAGGTATTTATAGGGGATGGATTGTACGGTTTGCATGTGGAGCTACGTGGAGATGTTGGAATTTGTCATCAAGTTGGTTTGCGAGGGTTTCGTTTGGTCATTTTTTGACTGAGTATCAGCATAAAGATCTGTTAATCAGTTGGAGTAAGCATCTTTTAACTCCAAATTCGTAGCTGAATTGCAGCTTTGCATGAACTAAAGCGAATGAAGTGGTCAGACAAAAGAAGGGAGTGCACGTTTGGTGGACTGGAAACAACCGCAAAAATATTCAATTGATTTTTTTTTCCTTATGTAAAGAGATAGTAAGTATATTATGTCATGATTAACATGATTATTATAGTTGTTGTTGTTGTTATTGTCTACCTTCCTGGAGTGAATCGTAAATTGACAAGCATTTTCGGAAATGTTAGGAAATGGTGGTCAAGAAGCTTTTCCCTTATTCTTAAAGGGAAAAAAAAATGCGCGCTGATCGTCCGTGTTCAAAATTCGACACACATGAGATTTAACATCATGAGGACATCACATGAACGGAGTCGGTAAAAGATTATGTATAAACCATATGTTATTCCTCTTTTTTAGTGCGGTAGTTGGGCGATATCTTTGAGTCAACTTTGCGCGTCATACTAAATTCATTTCTTCAAGATAATCCAATAAAATAATGGAAAGCTTATCAATCGATACCGGACAAGTCAAGTTAATATCACAAGTTCCGCTCGAGGATGAGGAGCAAAAACAAGTGAATGAGTGAGTAATATGATGTATATCCTCTTCCTTCCCGCAATGCGCATCTTGCTCGGATTTACTCTAGTTTTATTCCCTAGTAATGGCAATAATTATCTGAACATTTTTTAGATGACTTTTTACGACGTATGTTGCCGGCGCAAATTTCTTTACACAAGAGGCCTTGAGATCAAGACAAGTCTCTATGCCAGTAGTTATTGAATATGAAAATGGACAAGTGTCTTGATCTTAAGCCCGCTGGTGTACATAAAAGTTCACATTTATTGTGAGATTTGGTGGGATCACTGTTAACTAACTTAAAAGCGTGAAATATTTAATTGGGGAGCCAAATGGGGTCCACTTAATAATTGGAGTGTTTAATTGAACTCATGACTTTATTAGATGAAGGCTTGGCTTAATTCTTAATATTCTAACACTGACGGCGTTCCTTAGATAAATTCTTTTTCTAATTCCTTATGATGTTTTGAAAGCTGGACCGTATCAAGATTCAAACCCACTATCGAAGCAAGCTTTGAAGGTTTCTTTGCCCGTCTTCTGTAGTTTTGATATGCTTAACTGACCTAATTCTATCGTGAACCGTCCTCATTCAATCTTCAATGACATCTCTTGCTTGAGCAAACAATCCCAACCTCGGATCCTATATAACTCTTCCAGGATACACTTCAGACAAAGGCATGCCAGTTATCAAACCACATGAATAAGTAACGGATAATCAGTACCTATTTTCGTTTTGAATAATAATGGATGTATTAAATACTTCTCTCTAGGATATATTTATTACCAAGTGTGTCAAATCGTTGATTGATAATTTAAACAACCAGCATACATGCATTTAATAATTGACTTCTCCAGATGACCGATGGACACATCATTTAATGAGCATGACTCAGCAAGAAATCTTAATATATCCAGCATTACTCTTTTCTTTATAGATAGATAATCCGACTCTCTGGAGTTAAGAGATAATGATGAGTGCATGCATAATGCCATACATAATGTTAGAAATAGGAAATTTCATTACCTAGTTGTGGTTGAGCTACAGTAGAAGCAACCAAAGACAAGTATAAGGAAGTAGAAATAATAATCACGTCCAAAGAAGATGAGACATTTTATTGCATGAGAGATGATGAGAACCTACAAAAGCCTCACCCTCAGCTCCTGGTCGAAATGCAAATCGAAACTACCACGCGATGGCGTGGATTAAAATCTCTCCTACCTCTAAAAGACAGAAGAGATGAGAGTGAACTAAGTCTCCTTATTAACACCATCTCCATCTTCTAATGCCCACGCAAGCAAGCTAGCTCGCTAGGGTTTCAGAACCAGATGGCTCTGATCTCACAGTGATGAGGACTCGAAAAACCGCATGCCGAAGGCAAGTCCCGAGCCGATTTCACCACCCTGTGCATTCCCTCGCGTCTGAACTCGCTCTGCTCCTCCCTCACGACTTGCCTAATTCCTCGGCACCGGCACTGCTCTTCCACCTGCCTCAGCTGCCGGCAGCACGGCCTGAAGTGCCCCGACTCCATCAATGGGCTGCCGCCTTGGCCAATGTCGTGGAACAGCTGCTCGCATTGCTCGAGGCCTTCCGTCTGGACCTGCTCGTGGCAGCTCCCACTCCCGCGCCTCCCGTCGTCCTCGTCGATCTCAACTGTGGTTATTATGGTCCGGTGGGCCGAGGCGACGTGGGACATCGCCAGAAGGCCTGCAAAGATGGCTGCTAGGGTTGCAAAGTTCGCCATTGTTCACAAGAGAGAGAATTGTGACGATGGTTTTGTCTGTTTTGGTAAGAAGGATTAGTGGCTAGTAATGGTATTTATAGAGGACTTTTATAGCGATTGCATGTGCACACGTGTAGAGTACATGGAAGGCACGGGGATATTTTCGAGGCACTAGGGTTTTGTTATATTATTCTTTCTTAGAACGGATTTGTCGGAGAAAAGGGTGTCGTTTGAACAGTTTAAAGTTTGATCTCGAAAGATCAACTCGTCGAAACAATAATTTTTTTGTTCGGTTAGAGCGAGCGATAACACGGATTGAATAGGTACACGTCAACCAAATCTTTTGAATTTTCAATCGTGGATTCTTTGCGTTTGAATAGATCACAAGCTAGTTAATGAATTGGATGAAATAAGAAGTGAAGCGGAGGTTAAGATATTATAGCTGGTCCTCCGTTTTCATTTGCGCTTTTGTTGCGTCTCTACTTCCACGTAGAAATTAGCGCCAAAGAACCGGTCCACTTTGGTTACGGAGAAAAGAAAAAAAAAAAAAGGATACTCTGTTTCATCAATTCGCGTGCTCGAATGTTAAGAGATCTAGAAACTCATTTTTTCTTCTGATTCCCACTTTTTTTTTTTCCAAAAACAAAAAAGTAATTTTTTTTATTTTTTTTTTCAAATCTATTTCTAAATAAAAAAAATTTAACCCCAAAATGAAAAAATAAATTTATATCACCAAATAAATTTTTATTTCAAACATATTCCTCGAAACAAAAATATAAAAAAATAAAAAAATAAAAATAAAATAAATGTTATCATGCACGTCCTAAGAGATCCAAGAACGACAGAGGAGC
>JANUWG010000959.1:0-10004 GCA_025175695.1 Eugenia klotzschiana | reverse complement strand
TTGGTATCAGAGCCCTTTGGCGCAATCCGCGATTGGAAACTGAAGGCGTATTCTTCACCATGGATCCAGTGCCCACTACTTCTGTTCCACCAACTTCCTCTGTTTCTGTTCCCCCAATCTCAGTTCAAGCAAATATTCCTTCATTACCTGTGGTTCCAATTTCCCCCCTCACCTCCAATGTTGTCTCCACTCCCTCACCTGGTGAAAGGTTTGACGGTACAAATGTTGTTGTTTGGAAAACTCGTTGAACTCCATTTCTTTTAACTTCGTAGTTACTGTCGCTCAGAATCGGCTCCACCGCAGTACCTCTAGTAGCAGCAGGATGATTCCGGAGCAAACCCCACCCTCAACCCGGCCTACATTTCGTGGTTAATACGCAATCAGATGACACTTGGGTGGATTTTACCTACCTCAACCACAACGATTGTTACTCAACTCACCAAACACAAGACTTCGGCTTCCGTTTGGAATTTTCTCTCCAGTGCATATGTGGTCCAATCCTCTACCAGAGCTGCATCTCTTCAGATGTAGCTACAAACCATGAAGAAATGAATTCACTCGGTAACAGCATATATTCAGCAGGCTACAGAAATTTCGGATCAACTATCAGCAATTGGTGAAACCATTTCTGAGAATGAATATCGCACCCACTTGTTCCGTGGGCTTGGTGCTGAATTTAATCAGCTAGCGACAGCAATATCAGTATGGACCCCGGGCATCTCCATTAAGTAGAGAAGACCTTCATGGACTACTTTTGTCCCATGAAGGTCATCTTGAAAATTCAACATTTGATATTGCCCTACCACCACCCACAGCATTTGCAGCCTACACTGGAGTCCACCCACCATTGCCGACACAAACCTACTATTAGTCTCCCAATTTGCCATTGAGGATAATTGTGTTTTCTCGTTTATGGAACATATTTTCGTGCGATCTCCCTTCGTAATGGTTAGATTATACTCCAAGGCAGACTTCAAAACTGTTGTTACCTCGTTTTTCGCTTTCACTCTATGGTGTCTCCGTTGGCTACTACTTCTCATGCTAGTTTAATAAATTTGTGGCATCACCGTTTTAGCCATGCACACTCCGGTGCTTTAGTTAGGCTACTATGTTCCACGCAGACTAGTTTTACTAACTCACCGTTCACTATGTGTACGCCATGTGCTGTTAGTAAAAGCCATTGCCGTTCCCACCCACCCACCATGTCTAGGGCTTCTCCCCCTCTACAGCTAGCTAAATTTTGATATATGGGGCCCTTCTCCTGTAACGTCTTTAAGTGATTGTAAATATTATGTTTGCTTTATTGATGATTTCTCCCGTTTTGTGTGGTACTATCCTCTGACGACTTGTGCACAATTTTTACCATTTTTTTTCATTGTTTTTCATAAATTTGTGGAGACTCAACTTTAGTGTAGGCTCTAAGCGATACAATATGATTGGTGCACCTGAATTTCTCTCCTCAGCATTTCGAGCTCACATTATGCAACATGGCATTCACCAACGTGTCTCTTGCCCCGTATTCTCTTGCCCCATATTCTCCTTTTCAAAATGACACTGCTGAACGGAAACATCTGCCTTGTTGAAACAGGACTTGCTCTCTTGACACAGGCTGCTATTTCATCTGAATTCTGGTAGTTTGCTTTCGAGACTACCACCTTTCTCATTAATAGACTCCCTTCGTCGGTGATCGATAACATTTAGCAGGCTTTATATGGGACACCTCATGACAATTCTTATCTACGTGTCTTTGGGTGTGCAGTATTCCCCTATTTGTGATCCTATGCTCCTCACAAGCTCACCCTGTAGTGAAAGGCATGCATTTTTTCCTGGCTACCCTCCAGGCTATCATGGGTATCGTTGTTACTGTCCACTACTTGTAAATTCCATATTGCTGCTAAGGCTATTTTTTTTATGAAACAAGCTTCCCATTCAACACCATGTTGTCTATATTACCACCAACACACATTTCGAAAATAGTGCTGCCACTAGCTCCACCTCCCGTTCCTCTAACACCTCCACCTTCTCGACCTCCTCCTTCAGCACGACCTTCTCCACCTCCGCCTACAATGTGTTCGCCTAAATCCTCGACATCACCACCAGTCTCAACAGTTGCACCATTTTCATCAGAAATCAGTTCTTTTGTAACTACTCATCGAATGGTTATCCGTCTCAAAGATGGTCCTATTTCAAATAGGACTATTAACCACTACCACGAATATGCAATAATAGCGGCAACTCATCCTCACATTGAACCTACATGTTTCACTCAGGCATCTTGTGATCCTCAATGGCGTGCAGCCGTGGTGATCGAATATACTGCGTTAATTTAAAATGGAACTTGGGAGCTTGTTCCTGCTCCGGCTCATGCTCGTCTCATTAGATGTAAATGGATCCTCAAAGTCAAGCTTTGAATCCATGGTTCTCTTGAATAGTATAAAGCCCACCTTTTAGCTATGGGATGTCATCAACAAGCAGGACTGGACTACAATGAAGCCTTCAGCCCTGTTGCTAAACTTCGTTCGCACTATCATCGCTCTTGCATATTCTCAAGGTTGGAACATCCACCACTTTGATGACTCAAATGCTTTCCTCCATGGAAATCTCAATTAGGAAGTATAAATGATGCAACCCAAAGGATTTGTAGATACAACAAGGCCACATCATGTTTGTTGTCTCCGACATTCTCTTTATGGCCTCAAGCAAGCTCCCCGAGCCTGGTACCAACAGCTTAGCTCATATTTAATTGCTCTTGGATTTCAAAGATCAAATGTGGACTCTTCATTATTTGTTCTACATACACCTCACTACAGTATGATACTCCTCGTGTATGTGGATAACATCATCCTCATAGGTTCTTGTCAAGCTCCATTTGCAAACCTCCTTACCACTCTACAAGCTGAATTTACTATGAAAGATTTGAGTCCCCTTCATTACTTCCTTGGTGTTAAAGTACAGTCCACTTCCGACGGCCTCATCAGCTATCGGGCCAACTTCACACATGGCATTCTAGCTCCCTCCAAAATGACTTATGCTCGGGCTGTTTCCACACCATGCACCACCGATGAACCCCTTTCTCTCCACCGTGGAGACCCTCTCCCTGACCCTCTACTTTATCAAAGTATCGTTGGTGCTCTACATTATTTAACACTTACACGACCAAATATTGCCTACTTCGTCAATACTGTGTGTCAATTCCTCCATGCCCCTACCACAGCCCGTTGGCAATCGGTGAAGTGCCTCTTGCATTATCTTGCATACACACCTCGACTTGGTATTTTGTTTACTCGTGGTTCACCTACAACTCTCCATGCCTTTTCAGACGAAATCTGGGTTGGTAACAATGATGATCGACGTTCTATTGGAGGTTAGCTCTCGCAAGCGACGAACCATGGCACATTCTAGTACAAAAGCTGAATACAAATGTTTAGCGGATACGATTGTAGAACTTATGTGGATTGAATATCTCTTGAAAGATCTAAATGCTCTTCCACCACATCCGCCTAATCTTTGGTGTGACAATTTATCAGCACTGTATCGACTGCAAACCCTGTATTTCATGATCGCACAAAGCATATGGAGATTGACTATTATTTTATTCGTGAATGACTTGCTTGTTGATTGCTCCACCTTCACTTCATTTCATCTGTAGATCAGCCTGCTAACATTTTCACCGAAGGACTCTCCTCTGCATGTTTTTGACTTCTATGATTCAAGCTGATTTGTGCCGTCTCATCAACTTGCGAGAGGACGTTGAACAAGTCAAAGTTGTCTTAACAAGAATCAGTTCAGAGAGATATTTCTTTCTCCTCTCCACAACATCTATAGCTCATTATATATAACTCATTATCTATAACTTATTCAATTTCATTCAAACTTTAACTGAATTTGTTATACAAATTCTTTGCAAGTGTATATAAACATATCATCTCTTTGTAGATAATCAACGGGAGAAATCAATACAAGCATCAATTCAAAATCTCTCTTTCTGTTCTCTACGTTATCTCTCATTTACTGATCATAGTTTCAAGTTCTCTTTTTTATTCTTCTACACTTCCGTTCTTACCTTATCTAAAGATCCAGTTTTAACTCCTACTTTGTGCTTTTCTCCAGAAGCTTGTTTAGGTATAGGTATATCTTTCATCTACTTGTTGTAACCTCCCAATTGTGATCTGAACGTAAACTCTCAAGACAAATTATCATATCGGATCCACCTGCAGACATTAGATTCTGCAGCTTGGCTCTCGGGATGACCTGACGACAACAGCACTAGAGAAATGGAGTGAGGAGGGCACAAATGATAAGAAATCTAATTTTCTTGAAGAACAGATTTCTTCTGTCAGTTTACAACAGCTAATACAACATATACTACCCGGGAGCAATGGTAACACTCTCCATGTATCATAAGAATTGGTCCAAGAATATAGACAAGGCCTCCTTGCTTTTCTCTGAACCTGAAATTTCATGACTCCTATTCGGAACATAGTCGATTCCTTGCATAGAGCAGAATCTGCTCTCTGCTCAGTACTTCCGTCCATATCCTTCAGTGTAATTCTGAAAGAAAGGGGTTTCTTCAAAGCAGTTAGCATCAAATGGTTGCTTCTGAGGCAACGAGTAATCCTTATTTGCAGCAAAAAGGTTTGGGTGACAATTCTCGTCGTCATCAAATGTCGTCCATTGGGTAGAGTGGTTGTGTCTCTCTCTTGCAGCATTTCTCAACTTCTCCATCTCCCCAACGTGATCCTTGAACTCTTTTTTCACCACGTCGAGCACCAGATCCCCGTATTGATCACACCATGATCTTTGCAAGGAAAAAGTAGATGTACATTTAATTAGCATGACAGATAGAAACACAAGAACTTGTTATTGCTTTGTTTACTTTTCACTTAAATTTCCCATACTCGGGAGTAAAACCAGATGAATCGAAAGACCACTCTGAGGTGCACGGAAAGAGAACTAGCAAAAGAGGAAACGGCTTCTTACCTAGGGAAGAACTTTTTCAGATCAGCCTTCTCCACAGGAAGCTTAGTCGAAATGGCTTCAATCTGTTCATCTCTGGCAAATTGAAACAGAACATGCAACAAAATGGTTACTTTAAATAACTAAAGATGAGGAGAATGGACACAAGCATTACTTATGATTCCTCTAACGAAGAAGGCTCACGAGAACTTCATCGTGGGGTTTGTGGTGCCAAGTTCTGTTTGAATTCGAGACAGCTCCTTCTTTATGTTATCACCCAAAACCTGCAAGAGAATTTGCATTGTTGAGTTGGTTAATGGTGTTAACTCAAAGTTGCAAATGAAGGTACTTAATTTTCAGAACAATGTTCAACCAGTAAATTCACTTACCTTATCAATAAAGAAATCTGATGGGGAACCATCTGAAAGCAACTTTCGCTTAATCTGCTTAGTATCAGGTCCCTCACCGATGCATGCATAAGCTTCACTATATGACCTTTCATTGAGTGACAAAGGAGCGGTCTCGTCATCTGAATCGTGTTTCTTCCATTTCTTGAATCCTTCAAAACCCCACTGCTTCTTTGCTGATTTCGACGATCTCTCCTCACTTTCAGGACCATTATTGTTGTCACCTCCATGTCCTTCCCTCTGTTCTTTCTGAAAAATAGTCCTAAATGGTTTTCTCTTCTGTTTGCTACTCACACCACTTTCTTTCGAAGATTCTTGGGGCCAGCTTTCTGCCATGAGTATTGACTCGGTTTCGGTTTCTTTCTCCCTTGGACGGCCATCCCAGAATGGGTTTTCATTGTTAGAGGAAGTCATGTCGAAATTTGATGAGCTCAGATTCTGTGAGAGAGTGTCAAATATGCTTTTCTCAGCTTTGCTTTTGCTCGGTTTGTAAGATGATCCAAAATTAAGAGCGGAAACTGCTCCTTTAATATGCTTCATCGTCGAGTTTTGCTTCGGTTTGTTCTTTGACTGCAGGTTCTCTTTACTGAGCATGGAATTCTCATCCTTCAAGTCAATGACAGACCATTCTTCATCAGAATGCTCTTTCATGTCTTTTGGCCCAGCAAGTATGACATCTCTGGCATCAATCTCAGCTCCTTGAACTGCAAGTCTCTGCAGCAGTGGCCTTTTCGAAGAGTGGTACTCATCCACCGAGATGCATTTGGCATACAAGAGTTCCTAATAAGGACAGCAACAATTCAGTCATTCCAAAAATACAGCACGAGTCTTAAATTGGCGATGGTCATTTTACTCTAATGAGAGAAAAAGGGAAGCGCATAACATTATTTGGACAGTTGAACATCGCATAAGGGTATGACGAGAAGTGGGAATAGTTCTACTACAATCTAATAGGAGTTCTCAAGTAAATGTACATCCCAGAATCCTCACCTATCCTCTCACTTCTAGTACCAAAAACCAGTTTTAAGTCGATCCAAATGATGCATATCCGCTCGATGTCCTATTTCTGGAGTCTGCACTTGATGGGAACAAAAATATAACTTTGTTGCTTGCAACTGCACTATCAAAATTGTGGACCAGAAACCAGATTCAGACTCAATTTTGAGCTTTTGCCTAACTTCTCTGATATCACCATAAACTTCTTAAAAGCCTCTAGTTGGTTTCTCATTACCGGTGTTCTAACTATGGTGGTGAGCGAGTCAAACTGCTGGCAAGCTCCTTAATTAAGCTCTTCAAGACCAATTAGCACTTAGCAGACTGCTCAAGATCAAAATAGTTCTTGTGGGAGCTTGAATCAAGTGACCGCGTGACTCGAACATTAAGCATACCCAAGATTGAGCTTCAAAATACTTGTACTGGCACCGCTGACCTAACGGATAAATCAAATTTTTGTATTCATCTAAGTACTTCAATATACTTGTCAAACAATTTATATCGTTCCTAACCATTTTTTGGTCAGGTTCATCGTAATCATTAAACCTGGTCAGCGGTAGGTGGAGCTGTAAAACCACCAATCAGGATCAAAACTCCAGATCACTCGACGTATATCAATCATATATATATCTCCAATCCCAAGAAAATTACAATATTGGAAAACTCTCTCGAGAAACAAGCAGATCAAAGGTGGGTAAATGAGAAAATGAGCCTACCTGCAAGAACAGCAATTTATCCCTCAGAATGGTCGGATGCTCATGACACGCCGGCGCGGCGATGAGGGTCTCTAGCAAGTGCGACCGAAAAGCCGAGACCTCCTTTTCACCCAAAATCCCTTCCTTGTGGAGACCCATCAGGTTGAGCATCTGGTGGAAAGATTCCTGCTGCCACTTCAGGTTATCAGACTGCATCTGTTGGAGCTTGTGCTCCGCGGACGGCAAGCGACGCTTCTTGAAGGAGAAGGGCAGTATGGTCTTGCACAGAGAGGTGATGGAATCATGGAGCGTGGAGTAGTACGCGGGCGTGTACGATTGAGGCATGTTCTTGGAGGTGGGTTCGAAGAAAGATCGAAACTTTGCGAGCTTTTCGGGATCAAGATCGAGTTTTGTTGAGGCTTGAGAACGAAACGGAGCTGCGGTCGTGGTGGGGGGTCTGTGTGTGGGGATTATGAAAGAGAGGTAAGGCGTTTTTGTTTTGTGCTGATTTTAGGATGCGTGAAATCGGTTTCGCAGATTTGAAACCAAGAACGCTCTGAAACGGTCACTTGGAACTAGCCGTTGAGATTGGGGAAATGTCCAAACGACGCCGCATAGGCCAGCGGACCGTACATTCTTACCACTCTACGACCTGTCCGACTCGCGCAAGCCGGGTGTATTAGATTAGATTCCACTAAGTTAGATCGAGCGACATTTCTTTAAACAATCTAACAAAAAGATTGCAAATATCATTTTATGGACTAATGATTTAAATATCGATTTTTCCTCTTATTAATTAATTAGCATTTTCAGATTGCTTGTCGATATAACTCCTATAAGAAGATTCACAAAAAAATTACTTTTTTGGGATAAGTGCATTGGAAGTTCTGAAATTTGTCACGAAAGTGAATTGGGTCCTACTTACAAAAAGAAATCAAATACTAAAACTTGTCAAATTGATATAATCGAGTCATTCTATTAATTCTATCCATTTAGACTAATGAAAAATGCCGACATGGCTTTTTAAAATATTTTCTCTCTCCTACGTCGTAATGACATGGCTTTTTCCAATATCTCGACAACTCTGCCAGCCCTTGCCGAGACCCCACAGGATCTACGACCTCTTAACGGGGCGCAGGCCTCGGCTGCCAGCCGAACCCAGGACGGGAGTATCTCGAGCCCTGTTCACGCGGCTGTTAACCTTCCGTTGGCAACGGTGTTTATCCCTGGGAGGGTTCCCAACCCGGGTTTCGGAGGAGGTACTGGATATGCCAATGATGCTCATGGTGGTGCCGAGTGGCGCCCAAGTGCGCTGGCGCCCCATGGATTTGTGAGCGCCAATCCATCTGCAGCTATTGGCTATCCTATTATGGGGAGTAACTTTGGTGCAAATGTTATTGATAAGAGTGGTAATGAGGTGGCACCCAGTTATTGTAGGGCATAGGATCGTTGGCGATATGGTGGGTCAAGCAGGAGGTCAAAATGCAAATCTGAGCGGTTCTGGCCAGAATTTGTCACTACAGACCGCAGAAAAGATGAAGAGCAGTTCGGCAGTTATCCAGGTGTCGGAGGCAAACCCCATTTGAGCGACCAAGGTAGTGGAAGTGGGTCTCCTCGACAGAGTGATAAAGTTGGCAAGGAATTGGTATTGAGAAAGCCGGTTAAGCTCTTATGTAAGTTTGGGGGTGAACTCTCACGTAGTCCCGATCAGGGTGTGTTGAAATATGCCGGGGGCGAAACAAAGATCGTCTGCATTAGGGGAGATGTGAGCATTACTGAGTTTGTGCAGAAGATGGTGGATACTAGTGGGCACCCAGTTGTTGCGAAGTATCAGCTCCCTGATCAGGATCTGGACGCTCTGATTTCCGTTACGAGTCGTGATGATCTCAATTATATGATGAACAAGTATGAGAGATTAGACAGGGGATCGTCAGATGGTTCAGCTAAGCTAAGAGTTTTTCTTTTCCCTGATTCCAAGCTGGATTCTTCAAGTGCCACTAGGCTTGGCGACTTGCGCGGTTGTGGGCAGAGAAATGTCCAAGCCGTGAATGGTATGATGGATGGTACGGGTGGTGATAGTACAAGGAAAGAGAGTACAGCAAGCACAATATCCTCACAAATTTCTGATATTAGCAGCAATGCAGCTGTTAATAGAACAGTTCCTGTGCAAGCAGATATCAATCTGTCACCATTGACCCGCACAGAGTCTCCTGGAGGGAATTTAGCTGCTTCTAATGATGCATCATCTTTGCAACTGGAGATTGAACAAGAAAGAACAGCACCAAAGAGACCGTCAGCTAACAATCTGCAGCAAGCGGGAGGGGGCGTTCCATCAGCTTCACCTTACATCCGGAGTTACGTGGATCCTTGCAAGGAGAATGTCAATGCAGATCACCTGCCTCCTCATAAGGCGGGTCGTCCAAGTTCTCATCCATCGGGAACTGCTGGTCCTGCATATGCCCAGCAGCAGTATCATGAGAATGCTGGCGGGGTTAACTCTCAACAGCTTGTATCTGCTGTAGATGGAACAACGGATACGGCATCCTCTCAAGCAGGTGTAAGGCCTACTGTAGTTCTTCCATTTACTCATCCTCAACAATATCAGTTGGGGCATGAGGCCACATGTGGGAAGAGGTTGGCTCCACTTCCTATTGAGAAACCTCATGATGTGTATCAAGTCCAAGCATCTTCTGCAATGGTTGGAAGTGTAATGGTTCCCAGGTTCATCAACCAAGACCACCAATTTATTCCGATGGATCAACATTTCATCGGCAGGCTGAAAATTTTCAGAGGTTTGAGGCACGTGCTTTGTGTCAAAAAGCATTGCCTGAAGACATTATCAAACCTGTTCCAAGAATGAATGATCCTGATTCTATGGAGCACATGGTGGGCTTTGCTGGCAACGGACAGTCCCCATCTGATGTACTCCAGGGTGTTTTTCCTGAGCCTTCTC
>JANUWG010000958.1:0-10004 GCA_025175695.1 Eugenia klotzschiana | reverse complement strand
GACCGACGCATAATGAGCACTCCAGACACACTAGCAACACATTAGTCCAGCATTCTAGCATCCCGTTTCAACACGCACGGAGTCAATTTTAAACATTTTCAATAAATTAGGGGTCAAAATATAAATTTATCTCTTTGCCGAAAAAATATAAATTTATAAAAAATATATATACTTAGGTCATATGTTTAGCCATCCCAAAATTAATATACCCAATCATAAAAAAAGAAAAATAACCTAATGTGAATATCTAATAAGAGAAGAAGAAGAAACTTATCGTTGAATTAATCATATATATATAAATATATATTTAATACATAACGTGTTTCAACGTGTTACCACTGATATTTTGCATCTATTTTGAGTCTGGGCAACGACGCCCATTTGGTTCCTCCTTGATGCTTCCTTTGTATTGGCGAAAGTACATCATTGGCTTCGCTATTCCTCTATCAAATCACCAGGACCAATTTTACAAATTTGACTAGCGGAGTGAGATACTCGTTTTGGACGAATCAACGGTCTGTCGGTTCGTTCACTTTTTTTTTTGGGCTTCATTTGTTTCGTGAAAATAAGTGATTCGAAAAATATTTTGAAAAGGTGATCACTTTTATCAGTTACAAAAATGAATGAACAAGAAATATTTTCATTATCTACGTAAATACTTAGACATAAATTGTTGTTCAGGAGTAATGCTTTATGGGTTTCTCCTTTCATTTTCCAACACATCGGTCATCACACATGATTTAGACTTTGTATTGCACTTCTTGCATTCGACCGATGGCTTGTGATTTGTTATCTACTCGTATATTCCAATGCGTGTTCTTCACGAGGATTTCCTTGACTATCTTTTTTTTTTCTTGACGTCATTTGGATTTTGACTTTTTTATTCTTGGGAAGCATCGACACTCTTCGAGGGCTTCCGTATCGAGTCATATCGTGTCGTGTCTGACACTTTTTGACACTCTTCGTCATGCGATCGATACGTAATCAGCGCTCTAGACACGCTAGTAACACGCTAGTCCAGCATCCCAACATCCCATTTCGACACGCACGGAGTCAATTTTAAGCATTTTCAATAAATTAAGGGTCAAAATATAAATTTATAAAAAATATATATACACTTAAGTCATATATCTAACCACCTCAAAATTAATATACCTAGCCATAAAAGAAGAAGAAGAAAAAAAATCTAATCGTGAATCCCTAACAAGAGAAGAACCCCAAACTATATACATATGTGATAAATTTACCCTAAACTAATTTTTTTTTACCACGAAAACCCCAAACTATTATACCTGTAACAAATTTACCCTTTGTTAAATTAGATTAATATAATGAAAAACTCCAAATTGATACATCTGTGACAAACAGAGGGTAAAAATCTCAAACCGGTATATCTGTGAATTGCCACGTGCCATTCAACTCAGCAAATTGACGTCAAATTTGATAAAAACTAATGGAGAGTAAATTTATCACAGGTGTACCGGTTTGGAATAAATTTTTTACAAATGTTTCGGTTTAGGGTTTTTTATGATAAAAAATAATTTAGAATAAATTTATTACAGATTTATTAATTTAAGATTTTTCGTAATATTAACTCTTAAATAAATGCAAAAGGTAATAGTCAAAAGTTGTTGCCGTAGATGTTTTCAACTTCCAGATTTCCACAGTGACTTTTAACGGCTCGTGCAGAATTCCACCGGATGCTCTTCTAGAAAAGAGGAGACTGGGCAAAGATGGGTAGGCTGCTTTGTTTAGACCCTTGGAAGTGGGAAAAAAATACTTCATGTGTCGGTCATGTTAGTCATATCAGTTGACGTGTTGCGCCGTTCCTCCTCAAATTGAAGGTACAAATATGTGATTTTCATTTGGATTGGGCCATCGACGACGACCATCAACAGATGATTCGGTGCACGTGAATTCAGCTCAATATCGACTAGTAGTTGAGACATTCCGTGATCTGACGGTGCCTTTAGTTTTCGGTCTTGAGACAACCGTTGAAGAGTTTTATAAGTTTGTGGGTTTTTTGAGTTATTAAAAATATTTTTGTATTTTGGGAACAACACCCATTGTAATTTTTTTCTTTGGCTGGGGAATAATATCTACTATTTTAATATACCTAGTCATAAAAAAAAGGAAAAAACCTAATCGTGAGAAGAAGAAGAAACTCATCACTGAATTTATTATGTATATATAAAAACATACATTTAATATACAACGTGTTCCAACATGTTACCTTTGATATTTTGCATCTGTTTTGAGTCTAGGCGACGACGGCAATTTGGTTCCTCCTTGATGCTTCCTTTGTATTGGTGAAAATACATCTTTGACTTGGCTATTTCTCTATCAAATCGCCAGGAGCAATCTTACAAACCTTACTAGCGGAGTGAGATATTCGTTCTAGACGAATCAACACTCGACTGTCCATCGGTTCGTTCACCTTTTTTTATTTTAGGCTTCATTTTTTTCGTGAAAATAAGTGATTCGGAAAATATTTTCGAAAAAGCGATCTCTCTTATTACTTACAAAAATGAATGAATGAGAAATATTTTTGTTATCTATGCAAATATTTAGACACAAATTGTTGTTCAACAATGAAACTATTTTTGGTTGCCTAATTGTTCAAGCGATACATGCGGTCATTTTTAGAAAAATATTTTTCGAACAACTCATTTTCTGCGAAACAAATGGGGCTTTAATTTTGAGTGTTGATGCCATTATTTTGTTAAACGATCATAATTATGACTAACAATTATACAATAACTTAAACTTCGAATTATGTAAGATTATTTTACAGATCTGATAACAAAGCAGCGCAAGTCCGGCAAGCGCCGCATGTGTCTGGTAGAACTCCATTTCACGATTCCTCGATGCTCGTACTGTATTATCTGGGCAGAATACTTTGGAAATGGCGGACGCCTGGGCAGTTTGCTTTCCGAGCGCGTGAACTTGTTTCCCGGAAATGTTGTTTCTCTTTTTTTGTGGGAGCGAGTTTTGTTGCTTATGGATGATTAACTGTGATTCAATGCGAGTAATGATATTGCGGCCAATAGAGGCTGCGCTCGAGTTGGTTTCGCTGTGGAAATTGTGAAACTTGGTAGTGTCGAGGAGAGCTAGTGATGATTCTAAAGGTTTAACAATCTAGATTTCTGAGGTGTTATGCTCTTCTAGCTGCAGTCAAAAGGGCAGTACACGAGAATAATGTGCTCAATTTAGTTTGTTTCTACTATCATGTGCTCAATTTGCTTTGAGACTTGAGAATAATATCATCTCGGGATTAATGATTTGATCTCAGTTATGGAGCTCTTTCCCACCGATGCCTATTGACTTAGGAGTCGTGCAATCTTCGTTAAATCAAACTCAGAAGCCATGAGGAATATAAAAAATACGTTAGCACTTTTCGTTTAAATTCTCATGACTGAGCAATTTTTACTTTCATCATGTGGCAGTTGTTAGTGCCTTTAGTAATGTGTGTCGCGACCTAAAATTAACGGAATTCCAGGTGAATGGATTACCAGATTAATTAAATTAATTAACTAACCTAGCTCGAGTTTTCCCAAGCTCTACCAATTCGCAACTTAGGTTCATATTTAAATGATTTAAATTTCGGAGCCGCCACTAATCTTTTCTTGGTAGGTAGATTAGGAACCTAAAACAAAGTATGGGAGAATACTTCATTTTCTGCTAACCAAAGATTTAGGTTCGGGGACTTGGTTATGTTAATTTTTCAATTAACACCCTTTCGGTACCATTCTTATGAAGATTTTCTTGATTGGCCAATTAAATTGATATCTTTGAAACTCAAGGTGTAAATTTTTTGGGTTTTCTTAATTATGTGTATGCAATTATATGAATGCAGTGATGACATGAAACTATATAATGCTATGCGTTCTAAACTATATGACAGGCGTAATAAGTACACGTGATGTCTAAAGAAAACAAGTTTTAATGCATGAAAAATGTGAGACCCTAATTAGATGATATGCAAAAAAACATAAATGAACAACACGTGCTAATTTTTTTGAAAGAATGACCTAATATGAATTTTAATACACGCAAAACATGAGTTAAAGTTTAAATGTTGTGACATGCGAAGGATGCAAATCTTCCTATGTGACATGAATACATGAATGACGTTGATAATGACGCCTAAACTATATGATGTGTAAATTGAATTAAAACTATGTTCTAAATGATGTAAAAGTGCAATATGCATGAATGACAAATAATGGCATGGTAAATATGCATGACATAGTGACATGAATTATGTATGATTTACTCCTATATGAAATGCACATGAATGACATTTTTTTAGTTTTTTTTTTCGAGTTAAATAAAGAGGGAAGAAAACAAAATAATAAATAAATAAATAAAAATAAATGGTCTGATGTTTTTTTTTATTTGTGATTTTTTGGTGTTTTCTTTTATGAGAAATGGACCAAATAAAATCATAATAAACCTTGAGCGTAGTACACGTTATAATCCGAATTTTCCGATGAATTCGCTTCGTACCCGAAGGTTAGGGTCGGAAGGGGATTTATTCACGTCGTACCTCGGAGGTGAGGTCGGATAGTGAATTTTAAACATTATGAAACTTATCGGTCTGGTCCCAAAGTTATGGGATGGGACAAATAATTCCATTCGTGCGGATAACGTCGAACTTCGAGGGTGAAGTCGGATGATTATCCATAATGCACATATTCCGAGGGACAAGGCACAAGGGAGCATGTACTATACTCAAGGTAGATTATGAAGATATTTGAACTTTGATTATATGAAAAATGAAATCATCGGCCACTAAGGAAAGTGCCGGATTTTAAAGGGTATAAGACCCTATCCACAAAGGATATTAGCGTCCTTTCAAATTAGGTGATTATCTTTTGTGATATTTGAAGTGTTTCAGATGATCATCTAACTCTTAAAGATAGACCCGAGATCTTCAAAAGATTCAAATCAGTTCGAAAGGTAATCCAAGAATTCCAAAAATATATCCACAATCTTTCGGAGAATAATCATTCAAATCGAGACAAAATCGAAGAAAGATATTATCTTAAAATCAAAAATCAAGAGATAAACATGGGGATTCAAAGATTATCTTGCCTTATCTACTTGATTTCAAATTTCCAATGTTCTGATTATTGTCTCAAAAAATGCACCAAGATAAGTCCCAACTCAGTCATGCTTATCCATGGATACCACAAAAATTCAATTAAAGCCAATTCAACTAAGCAATCCCTTCAATGCTGTCTTGCCCATACTCATGATACCCGAATATTCCTTATACATGCCAATCCCACAAGTTCAGTACGGTGAAACAAACTTCCATGATAATTCAGACGTCGGCTCAAAGTAGGCGAAAAACTAGCATTCTCATGTCCTCGAAAATCGCAAGAACTCTTCAATTCATCCCAAAAGCAAACAGTCGCTCAATATTAACAATTATCCAATGACATGCTCAAGACGTGCAAAGTATTCAGTGAAAGATGCAAATCAGTTAATTGAGCAAGTGAACGTGCAATAATGCGAATATTTACCTTGAACCGAATATCGACTTCGTCAATTGATTTCGCACAAAACTTGAATATCAAACGCGAGCCCTCGGGCCGTTCGGCTGTGAACTTGTACGATTGAGATGGGGAACGCAGCTCCTGGTTCTGGTAAATTTGTTTTGACAGCAGATCCGTATAAGGACAGAGGGCAGCTTCAGGGAAAGATCTCCAAGCGGTGGTCCTTGTCTCTTTGAGACTTGATGATCATCATAGCTAAGAAAAAAAAAATCAGCGTCACATGAAAGAGAACAGAACTAAAGTCCGGACAAACTCGAGTAGGACAGAAAACAGGGAGCTTCAATTTCGTTGGTGGCTTTGCGCGGGAACAAGAAATTGTAGCGATCCAAGTGGTTAAGCAACTCCGACTCCTAGAGCCGCACGAGAAAGATGTTCATGCTCGAAAATTGTGGAGTTGGCACCAAGAGTTGTCTGAAGATCTCGACTTCTAGAAAGACTCTCTCTCTCTCTCTTGCTTCTCTCGTCCCTTTCTCACATGTATTTCTCTAAAGTTTCTGAACCTTTTTGAACGTAATTGCCAGCCCCTAGAACCCTACGCTAAGTTGATTATTTATAGACAAGAAGGGTTCTCTAATCCTAGTCGAGATAGGAATCATTGATGACCGTTAGATGAGGAGCTTTGATTGGATATTGACCGTCCGATTAAAAAAAAAATCTGACCTTGGGGAGTTCTAGTGAATCAAAACTCCTCAAGAATTCGTCCAAGAGAGGAGTCTATAAGGCCAGCCAAAAATCACACTCTTGCAGTTTTACTTGCGCGAATTTAAGCTCGGATCAGGCTTTAATTAATTAATCAATTAATTAGTTAAAGGCCCTAAAAAGTATATGATTCAAAATGGGCTGAATTAACCTTAAAAATAAGTCCAAACTATTGAATTTTCGGCACATTCACCTTTGCTTCGGCTAAAAATTTCCCGTTCATTTAGGTCCGAATCGTCTGACAAATGAAGCTCAAATCCTATCGTTAGTCCAAATGCAATGCATGTGAAAAAAATAAAACATGCAAATCATGAGAAATATTTTTGTGTGAACTAATTCTCTTTTTATGCAATATAAATAAAAAAAATCAAGATCAAAATTTAGACGTCAACAATAGAAACCCCAAACAGGTACTTGCGCATGGTGCTTCAATCACTTGCTTAAAACCCACAATCTCAATGAATATATATATATATATATATATATATATATATATATATATATGCATGTGAAATCCACCGCCTAATGTCTTTTTCTCACGTTGAATAGTCCAACGCCGTTTTTTCAAAATAAATCTTTGGTATCTTATCCACTCCCAAAGAAATCCAAAATGCCTCTGATTCAAAAGTCCATGTTGAACTTTTCAAATTAAGGAATCCGCATTCATGAAAGATATGCCTTGGATATGCATAGGCACTTCCAGGTCGGATTTATTTACCGACTCAAACTCGAGACATATTATAACAGTTAGGCAGAAGGATAAACCAGATGTCAGAAAAAGCAGCTCTGCGAGATTAAAATAATAGGTCAAATCCTCTCACTTTGAAGAAGTTTGGGATCGATCTTCAAGAAACGAGAGGGTCAACAGAAGGATGCATTCATTATTAAATTTTTGCCTTATCTACCGGTCTTCTGAGTTCATTAGGAGCTTGACTATGCATCCTAGCATATGGTGATCCCATGTGGAAGCTTGATGGCCAAAACTCTCTGAGTGTACCGCTAAGGCAATTGAAAGATGGTTGAACGTTGAATGGTAAGGGCAATTAAATGCTATTGATAATTAAGGGCAATGTACGTGCCAAGGTTCCTTTATTATATCCACCAACCGATGGTCCTCTTGCAAAGGGGAAAGTAACTCTTGTTCTGGAGAAGTTAATGAGTGGGTCACAAGGAATGGAGAAAGCACTTCTCACAATTGCGTCTAGGTTGTTTATGCATGGCTCGACGATATGTGAGGTTTCATGTGGTGGTTCCAACAATGATCTGTCTTTCCATGGTGAGAGACCGAAGAGAAAATGCTCCGTCTTTATCCTTGTGGCTCACATCGCGATTAGAGACGAGCTTTGTTTGGTTTGTAACCCTGATTCCGTGATTCTAAAACCTGCCTAGAATAGCGATGTATGTGTGCTTTCTTTATAAATCCGCATTTTAAGTATCGGGTGCCTTTCGATATGTATTCAAGCAAAAGTTGAGATGTTTTAGTTTGGAAATTAGTGAGATGTAGAATGGAGCATATAAAGGATGACATGTACTCCTATCGCGGTCTTCACTTCTCTTATCTTCACTCATGACATTAGCTAGTGATGATGAAATCTATCTAATGTATTTCCTGCTAGAAAGGAATTTGCAGTATGTTAGTTTATATAATTATTTTATTTTTCTCGACAACTGAAAAAATTTCACCCGCTTCTCTCATCCGTTTGTCTTGTTTAGCTGTAGAACCTTCACTTAGATGGTGTGGGTAATTATTGATTTCTTTATGCTAAGATCCTAACATGATAAAAAAACTGCAACTAGGTTCTTATTTTTCTAAAATAGATTTAGCATTTCTCAAAGTTTACATCATATTGTTTGGACTTATGTTAATAAGACCAATATATCATAATCCCATATTACCCACATAATGTGTAAAACTGCAAAAGTAGATCTTCCCATGCCAATTAAGTCACAGTGTCAACCCATCGTTTTGATTTTGTGGCGATGTGCCATATTACCATTTGTCATACGATAACATGGAGGATGCGATTCAATGCACATACCTACGACTTTGACTGCAACAATATAATTGTAACGAAGCTACTGAGCTGGCCGTCCCATCGTTGATCTATGGGAGACTGTCAAGCTCAGTATTTTCCTAATTATAATAGGAAGCCATGACGGTAATGAGAATTTATTCCTTTGAAAATTTGCTTACAACCATCCGTGTCCAATGATTGATGAATAATAGAGAAAGAAATTACAGAAAATCTATCTTAGCCCTAGCCTACCAAGGGATTAATGAAGGATAGAAAAGTCTACCTTAGCCCCATGCACAAAGGGTTTATTCAAGAATAAAATAATCACAATGACAACAAAATTTAACAAAAAGACAAATACTTTGTCCCCTCTTGAGATTACAAATTCAGCAAATCATGCAAGAATGTCGCTAGCCCTCGATTATAATCACTTCGGTTTATTGGCATGTCCATGAGGCGATCTTGCATGGCGAAGCAGTCTCTCTTGGGAGAGTAATTTAGCAAACCTGCAATATATATCAAAGGAAGCTACATTAGTCAAATCAACCTAAAATTGCCTAATGTGATAAATTGTAGATTCATCGTCGCCGAACTAAACATTGGTGATTGCTCATGCATATACCTTCTCAAAGCCTCTTCGTTCGTCTCTTGGTTGGACGTGGGCTCGTACACCCCTGTCTCCAAATTAACCCTAGAGATTGGCTTCTTCAACAATGCCTCACCAGTTTTGACCAGGTCGTTCAGGTTCATTTTCGTGGCCACATCCACAGATGATAAAATACCAGTTAATGCATCATCCTGAAAAAATCAAGCCATGAAGATGCAATGATCAGCATAAAACATACTTATGTTTGATAGTATTGTGAAATTATTTTCCTCTGGAAATCTTTTCTGTCAATATTGGAATACATTAGATGTACCTGGATCCTAAGATAATTGTCTTGAAGGTGTAGGGCTTGAAACACGGCGGAGAGGTGGTAGTCGACCATATCTGCACTGGCTTGACTGAAGACGTCGATCAATGGCGAACCACCGCTGGTCAACCAACCCAACACTCCCCACTTGGCTGCTTTATGTGCAGTGTATTTCCCCTGGGCCTTCATAGTGCCGGTCCCGAGTGAGATCACCAAGAACCTCCGGTAATCCATTGGCTTTATAGAGAAGAAGTCTAAACTCCCTCCCATGATTTCCTTGGTCACCTCTCCCATAGCAACCAATGTCTGCACAATCCGAACATCACAGAAAGTTAGCTATTGTCGCACATTATTTAAAAGCAAACTCTCGATATTCAAGTACTTTTTGTTGCGGAGACGACAGACTGAAACAATCAAGTTATATGGCAATATGATTATATTACCGGATTATTTGCGGCTACGCCACCATCTATGAGGTTGAATTCTCTCACTTTGCCGGTGGGGTACTTGGTTTCAAACTTATGGGCCGGGAGATAAGTTGGTGCAGCCGAGGTCGAAATGCATATGTCCGAGAGCAAGGCATCCACGCTCAGATCTTTCTTCACCTGGCAACAATTTGATGAGAATAATGTTGATAATCCTTGTAAGAGTTCATTGTCCACTTATTCTCAAAACCCTAGAGATATTCTTATAATCTCAAGAAGATGATGAAACGATGAATGACCTGGTAGCTTGAGAAGATAGTCGGCTGAAGGGTCTTGATGTCGAACGTCGGTATCACTACGTTTGTCAATGTTTGGTGCAATCTTTTG
>JANUWG010000957.1:0-10006 GCA_025175695.1 Eugenia klotzschiana | reverse complement strand
CCATTGTCGGTCGCCGCAATCACAGCTGCCGTCGGAGTAAAAAATAAATAATAATTTTTTATTTTTAAATAGTAAATAATATTTTATAATAATAAGAATTATTTTTTAAAAGAAATTTAAAAAAATTAAAAATGAAGTAATTTTTTTTTAAAAATATTTTGTGTTAATAATGTTTCAAAAGTAGAAATTTTCAACCATTATCAAACAAATTTCTATTCTAGGAACATAAATTTTTTTAACACATTGCTCGTCTAAGAAACTCGTCCAGGGAATAGAAATAAAAAAAAAATCTATTTTTGTTTAGAAATAAATCCAGAAAAGAGAACTATTGTCATGCGCGCCCTAATACTAGGGAATTCGTAGAGATCTGTTTTTGTTTAACTTCACGCTATGAGAATTTATCGACTTAAAAATAACATAATATCATACTTTTTAAGCAGTTCCAGCGATTTACTCATTCAACTAGACTCTACAAAAGGCGTTGTCGCTTGTTAGTTCCGTATCCATTTCAATCAACAGGGCCAAACTGCACTTTTTATTTTCAGGCAATTTAAACATCCCCCGTTCCACTTTTGACGCAGTTTCTTTTTCATCCCTTTAATTCTTACTTTGTATCACCATGAATGTAAATTGAAAAAATGAAATATATAATCTTTAAATTTTGACTCAATGTGTAATATGATCTTTGAATTTTTTTTCAATTCATTCAATATAATGCTAGAATTTTATTTTAATATGCAATGTCATAACTTTTTAATTTGTTCAATATGATCATTGATATTATGGTACATGTTCAATTTAATCTTTGCGTTACATGAAAATATCCAATGTCAATATAGTAATTGAAATCGAATTAATAGCAGGATATTATTTCATATTTTCATATAATATAAGGATTATATTTAATATTTATTAAAAATTTAAGGATCATATTATAAATTAGACTAAAGTTCAAGGACTATTTGTGAAATTATTCATGTAAATTTGCTCTTGATTTTGTCTCGGCTCTTGATTCTTGGAGCTTCGTGCGTTGGCGGGCCACAGTCGCTCTCTGCAAAGCAGCAGTTTGAGTTCGTCGAATGGCCCTGTAACTGTAAGTACGTAGAGAGGGAGAGTCGAGTCGAGAGAAGAGAAGGCGAGAGAATCGTCGGATGGCGCAAGATTCAGAGAAGAGGTTTCACTCGATCATGGACAAGCTGTTTCACTCTCCTCCGACACCCCCGTCGTCCAGGTTCTTGCCTTTGCCTACAACCTCTGTTTGCCCTAATTGTCGCCTTCGTTTTCTTTTACGGCCTCGGGGCGAGCTTGGAATCGGTGCATAATCGGGTAGGAGAAAGGAGATTCAGCTTTTTGCTGTTTTTTAGTTTTTGGTTTTTGTCTTCGAAGAAAATGAAGATGATGAAATCTCGTTCGGATAGAGTTTTCCAGATTATCTCGTCCATCCTTGTAATTCTCCCTTTTTCTTCGCCGCGTTGAATCGAACGCTGGGTGAAATAGACTTTTGTGTGATTTTGTTGCTGCTGCTGGAGCATAGTTGAACAGCAGAGTGCTTGAATCTTGGACGATTTGGTATTGGAATTTTATTATGTAAGGGCTTGCTATTTGCACTTGTTCTTGGAATGTCGGCAATGAGAGAAATACTGTAATTGCTATGGAAAATGCATTGTTGTTCCGAAGAAGGAGAGAGATTGCGTTTGTCCTGATTTTGTTTTGGTTATAGTGAGGTCGACAAGATTCTGATTTCTGATTGCCTGATTGCTAGTTCGCCTGGTTCGCAATTGTCAAGGGGAAGGAAGCGCCCAAATCCGGCTTCTGCATTAGCATTAGTTGATCCCATGTCGGGAGTCGATGTGGAAAATGAGGTTCAGATTTCACGGCCTCCAGCTGGATCATCCCAAGCTCCAGAATGCAGACCGTGGGATCGTGGCGATCTTATGAGGAGATTATCCACATTCAAGTCTATGACATGGTTCGCCAAACCTAAGGTTCTGAAGTAGCATCTAGTTTTTTAATTGGCCGACTGTTTGTGTTTTGCATCTGTTGAATCATGTGTAACTGTTCTTATATATGTCACGCTCCTGAAGTGCTTGTCCTATGTGGGTCTTTGTGAGAAGTGACTTTCTGCCGTTTCTTCTTAGAAACTTTGTACAAGGCGAGATTTGGTGGCTTACCGCTGTTCTTCTAAGAAAATTTGCATAAGTAGAGAAAATTTGATAGCTTCCCTTTTACTCTGTTATTATTATTATTTTTTGGTAAGGACTCTGTTATCTTTTCTCCTTTTGCAAAAGTTGACAATGCTTTTTCTTGCATTTTAGGCTGTAAGTGCTGTAAATTGTGCTAGAAGAGGCTGGGTTAATGTTGATATGGATATTATAGCATGTGAAGCATGTGGAGCACGAGTACTTTTTTCAACACCATCATCTTGGTCACGGGAGCAAGGTTTGTTTTTCTTTTCGTTTGCTCTTTAGTTTAGTTGAACCCATCATTTTGTGGCCTTGTATGTTATATCTCTGTACTTTCATTCATCACAGTTGAGAAGGCAGCTCTGGTATTCAGCTTAAAGTTGGACAATGGGCATAAATTACTCTGCCCATGGATTGACAATGCCTGTGATGAATCTCTGGCTCAGTTTCCTCCCACACCACCTCCAGTTTTGGTTAATCAATTTAAGCAACGTTATATATGTCTTGTACAATTACTGGCTCTTCCCATGGTGTCGTCCTCAGCTATTAAATCGATGACAAGCCCTCAACTGGAAAGTTTTCTTCGAGAATTTTCTTTGTTGAAGTGTGGTAACATGTCTCCTGGCTTGTCTTTGGCAAAATACACTGGAGATGGATATGATCAGGACTCTGCTAACCTGTATTATCAGGTCAGAATCATTCCCTTATTTTGTTCTTTCTCTTTCGCAGAAGGGAGAAGGGGGTTTGAGAATTTTGTTGTATCTAGATTATATTTGGTTCACTCTTTTGGGCTCAGTAACGTTATTGACTTATTCCTTACTAGCTGTTTCTCTCTCTATCTGTGCATGTGTGTACTTTCGTAGTAACTACTTTTCCCAATCGACATGCAGGCAATAAAACTCATAAGTTTATGTGGTTGGGAGCCTCGCTCATTGCCCTACACGGTTATTGGCAAGGACACCAATATTGCAGATTCATCATGTAGAATTTCCAATAAAGAGGGCACACTTATCTGTATTGATTCTACAGGGAACAATAATACTGCAGGGGTAAATGAAAACAATAGGGATTTAAAGGACTCATTATCCGATCCCCAATCTGTGGTTCTGGAATGCAAGCGTTGTGGTGCCAGCGTTGGACTGTGGGCTTTCTCCGCAGTACCTCGGCCCTTGGAGATATTAAGACTGGTTGGTTTAACGGAACTCGATGATGGGAAGAATTCCAGTACCGATGAATCAGTCCAGGGAAACCATATTGATATTAGGACAAATGTCTTGGACACAACACCAAATAGTCAAACTCCTTCCAATGAGACGTCATCAAACTTAAACTTGAGTATTGCTGGGGGTCCACCTCCTACACAGCAAAACTTCAAAGCTACAATCTCTTTGCCTGTAATTGGCAGTAATATCATTGCTCGGTTGTCTTCTGATTCTGATCTTAGAAGCCGACTATATTCTGTTCAAGCTGAGAATCAGTTGCATTTGGAGACCACAACTTCGTGTGAGAAAAATAAAGAAAGCACAGAAGAAACTGATAGGTGCACAAGTAATGAGCAGCCTCCTTTGAATACTGACATTACTCTAACAGGTGGAATTGATGCACAAGGAACGTCAGAATCAGTTACTTTGTGCAGTCAAGAAGTTCCTTTGGTTGCCCATACTGAGGACTCTGGAGAAGAACAGACATGCTTTAATGTGCAAACTAAATTTTTCTCCGAATCTAGTTGCCAGGAAGGGCATGGAGATGATAATGAAAATGGAGTTCCTTCAAAGAAAGAATTAGCAGCCTCTACTGCAGGTAACTGATATTCTCTCTTGTTCTCTTAGTTTTCAGACTGTATTGCTGGGAGATGAGCTTTCTGTGTTTCGAAAAATTAAGAACTATTGTTTGCGGTTAAAATATTGCCAACTCATGGAAAAGTTTCCCCATTTGTGCTTGCTTTTGGAACTTATAGACAAAAAAGTCGATGGATCATTTAGACAGTTCTAATTTGCAACGTATCAAAATCGTCATGTTAAAACATTTTATTGTCTTATTCAGCCAAAATAAAGGCTGTAGTCATGCTGGAGAATGAATGGAAAAGTATCCTGGAACACATGGGTTGCAAAAACTCTGAAATAGGCAGCTATTAACACCGAGGGGGACCTTGTCGAAGATTAACTTTACTGTTTCTGTCGGATGTGGTGGGAGTTTTCATGTACAGTCCCATAATCTTCAGGTGTACACAGGCCTGTCTTACTCCTTATGTTCCTAAAGTATTGGTTAAACTGGTGTCACCATTAATGAAGTTTTTCATCCCCTATTTGCTGTCCAATGTCTTTGATCTTTCAACCTGATTCGACTATAAATTAGCCCGTTGATTGTGAGTGAATTTGGGAGATTTCCACCATTTTTAAGTTTTATTTGAATCTGTAGCTGAAGTATTTAAGTCAACAAATTGCATGCTGGCAACCCCCTCCCCCACGTCCCCCGCCAGCACACGGAGTGAGGATATGTGCATGTTCGTAGATAGACTGCTCAAAAAGAGGAACGATTTTAAATGGATATATTATAACATGTGCACCATTAGGTCTTGATTGGGAAAGGGTTCCTTTTCTTGGTAGGTCATACCTGGTGGTGAAATTTGTAACGCTTCAGGTTCTATTAATGGTAGTCTGGATCACATAGATAATAGCAAAAAGGCCAAAGGGGGGCATGGTGAGACCTAAACCCTGCTAATCAGTTTTTTTTTTAATTGTTATTATTATTAGATTGGATAAAAAGAGTTGAACATTGTTTGGGAAGTGGATTGATTCCGTGCTTATGTCATTGAGCTGTTATCCTCGACAATTTTTGAATCGTTTGGTTGCCATAATAGATATCCTCTTGAGACAGTAGACTTACCATGCAAGGGGAATGAGGCCCTGGCTCTGCACTAGGTGGTATACTTGGCGATTTGTACTTCAGTACTTCTCATTCTTGTTCCACAAGCGTTATTTAAACAATGGAAGGTTTAGTTGGTGTTGTGCACTATAATTTGATTGGATTGATTCTTCCTATTTAAGGATGCCAGTATACAGAGTGCGGTTCCTGTACACTTGACTGTCAATTTTGACAAAACAAGGTCAATGCAAGATGATTTACGGAACCAAACCACATCAGATGGGCTAACTTATGGCATAGTTGGCGTGACCTATGAGAAATTTGAGTGGAATTTACAGCTTCACCAGGTGTTAATAAGTCTTTTTTGTGCAAAAGAATTGGTACGAGTTTTTCAGCTTCAATTATGGGAAAATGAAGTGAAAAGACTTTTCGCAACTACTTGTCTGTTGATATTTTCATTCTGAGTGTTGACTAATACATTCTCATTTGAACGACTTTTGCATTATCTTAGTTGATGTCTTCATTCTATGTCAATAGTAAGGATAAAGGAATATGGAAAGTCTTTTCTATTCTTTAAGATAGGTAAACAAAGATTCACTGTAGGGTACCAAGGGAGAGCAAACCCCAAGAGGTACCCTGTGGGTCTTTTGGTACATCTCTCTGCAAGCACTTTAGACTTTCCTCCTTTTGACTCAAGTTACTGAGGTGTAAGTTGTGCGACATGTAACTCAATTAGGTGGAGATTAGAACTTACCTCAACTAAAGCATGACTGATAGCCTGTGCTACTAATCATGTGTCTGTGGTATAAAGTTGGCCCTATTAAGTGCTTAATCTCCACGAATTACCAACTATGTTCTAGGCTAAAAGCTTTCTCAGAAAATTAACTGTTCTTTTGCGGTCTAATTTGTCTGAATGGGAGATGCATTCGATTAATTTTATATCAAAGAGTCCTGTTCAAGGTTGAACTAGATCATGTAGAGATTAAGATTAGAGGCATATAAGGTGGATATCTATATGATTTGAATTAGTTGTGTGATCAACACTAGATGGTGATCTGTAGACATTTTTTTGTGCTACAGTACGACTGCCTATTGATGCATCTTGTATATATTTGTGCTATGGAGATGTTTGCGTTTGTAGCTAGTCAGAACAACAGTTAGATGCAAATGTTCCTCAGAGTGGATCTGAGAAGCCTGATGGAGAGATATCACATGTCCAGCAACTAACTCGCATTTATTTCTCCTTTAAATTTTGTAGAGTGCTGTTTCCCTGGGTCAGGTTGAGAATAATGACTGATGATCTTAGGGATATGATTGTGCTAGCCATGTGAGATCTCTCCATCAGTGAGTGATATCACATGTCCAGCAACTAACTCGCAGCTAACTCTGGAACAAAATCTGTGGCGATCACAATCCATTGGCATCTTTCGAGATTATCTAACTTCTGGTTAGGGCATACAATCGAAATGCATTGCAGGGTTACTCTACTGTTCTCTGACTTGCAACCTTTCCTCCTTTATGAAGTTTGAAATGATTGTCCTGTTGTCAGTCTTAGTGAGACATCTGCGTCATAATCTTGATTTCCTTCCTACCACCTCACTTGATTGTTGGACGCTTCTCATCGATTCTTCCTTGTTATCTCAGAAAAGGTTACCAATCAGCGACCACTGGATGAAGGCATGCAGTTTGATCCATTCAGACAGCATAGACATTTTTGTCCATGGATTTCGACAACTGGTGGTGCTGTGCCGGGATGGCAACACACACTATCCGCGTTACACCGTGAAAAGGATGTTTCTAATTCTGTAACTACAAGATCTCCTTCATCGGATTCCTTTATTAAGGTACTTATGACTACTATTGCTCTACTATAGAACTTTCTGTGGTTAAACTTTTTGCAAGAAGGTTAAGCGGTAAGATTGTGCAACTTTTGAAGCTTTACAGTTTGAAAACATTTCTCTCTGTGGGGAGGGGTAGAGAGAGACACACACGCACACACACTCTTAACAGCTGGAATTTAGGTAGTAAACTCACACTAACAACTGGAATTTAGGTGGTAAAGGACAGGGTAAAGTGCACACACACGCACTAACATCTGGAATTTAGGTAGCAAAGGACAGGGTAAAGTGCATGCGCGCACGCACCTCTGACGACTGGAATTTAGGTATTAAAGGACAGGGTAAAGTGCACACACACTCTAACAACTGGAATTTTGGTAGTAAAGGACGGGGTAAATTGCCCATTGCTTATGTTACTAAATGGGGGTCTTGATCATCTGAAAGTAGTGCACTCTACAAGCTTAATTTCCAATTCTGTGTTTCCAATAATGTTCATCACGTTTTGTTATTTATTTTTGCAGGTGGATGATCCAGTCACCTCAGTGAGGAGGCTTTTCACATCAAAACGAATGAAGTCCACTCATGGTTCAAACTAAACTCCTGAGCATTGGCAGCTCAATTTCGGAAGATTATAAGGTGAGGAGGGAGTGCCGTCAATCCATGGGTTAATTTCGGCAAGCAACTCCAGAAAGGTTCTTCTCATTTCTTTTGCATGCCTAAAATTGGAGGTGCTGCTCTTGGCAAACATAGATGAAATACTTGCTGAATATTCTTTCTTGGTCTAGCCCAAAGTCAAATTGAGTGCTCAAATGTCTTTACCTTAGCCCTATTTCTTGTGCTTTCAGAATTTTGGGGCTATTTAAATAGCGAAGAGAATATTCTATTACATGAGTGAACTTTCTGCTCTGAAAAAAAGTATGGGTGACGAAAATTTTGCTACTCAAGTTCCTTACTCCAGCAGACCACAATTTGTGACTAGCACCTTGGAGTATGGCCGGTTGAAGCCTCTTTCTGCTACAACAGCCCGTTTATCTCCGATCAGCTTGGCAACCCTGCCAACCAATTTGAAGCATTGTCATCCCAGTAAAGCATACCTCTAAATGAATTTGACTTGAATAAACCAAATCAGCACATTAAGTTCTTACTCAGGTATCAGGTAGCGATTATTGTAGGAGTGTCTTATGTTCTTGCACTTTAAGTCAACATGCTCTACTTCTGAAATCTTACTTCTACTGATTGTCTCAAAATGAAAGAACGAAAACTTCATCCTTAAAGAACTCACCTGAAATAAGGAGAGCTGGTATTTTCTTGCACAGTTTTCACCCGGCCTATCCTCTTGACAACCTCCATACCCTCCAAAACTCTGCCAACCACTAGAGCTGAAGCATCAAGTTCTGGTGAGTCCTTAATGGACATTACAAACTCGGTCCCATTTGGTTCGTTTCCAACCTCCTCTTCGTCGATCTCTAGCTTTCCCTTCCTCGCGACCAACTTCAACTTTGGCGGTGGTTTCGATGGATCCCTCACAATTATTCCTATTGTTCCAGCCAAATTCTTCGTCCCCAGACATTTACCATTCTCTCTCTCCCACTCTTGCACCAAACTCTGGTTTGTCAAATCACTACCTGTCCTCTTTGCGATCTCAGCGTCCACACCATATGATCTCACCCCGCCATGTTGTACATAGCTTGGCATGATCTTGACAAACTCTTTCCGTCTGTATGTGATCCCTGCAGCCCCACTGACGAGGTTGCTGAACCTTGCCGTTCCCAGGGGGGCATCGTCTGTGTACAACCCAATGACAATCCGACCTGCCGTGTCCCCATTGATGGATATGTCGAGAAATGCTTTGTTTTTTGGGACTTTGTTGGTGCAACCTGTGTTGCCACTGCTCTGGTTCTCTGGTTTCTCATCAATAGTGTTGGTCTCTGCCTCTGGTGGGATTTCTTCTGCTAGTGCCTTAGTGTGGCTGAGTGGTTGGAGTGTCTGAGAGCCCAAGAGAAGAAGTAAAGAAGAGTTAGCACATAAAGCAAGGTCTCTGCGCGAGAACTTGAGATGGGTTTGCTTGGTGATTGGAGGAGATGGAGTAATTGGACTGTTTTGGATTTGAGGTAAGGTGGGGGAGTGAAGAAGTTCAGAGGAGGACGGAAGCAGTTTTGGCTTGTGGAGCATCTTTACTGATTGTAATTTGCAATCTAGAGGGGTGTCTCAATCTCTCTAGGCAAATTTTGTCAAGTTTTTTCATTACTATGAGGTTGAAATGGCTGTGGATAAGAAAAGGATGAGAAACCAATCAAATGCTCCAATCTGGCGTCCAACGTGGGCCACAAAATACGTTCATGACAATAGAGCATTCCTTTTCTCGACTCCTGAAAAGAAAATTTAGCCAAGTAAACTTCTGGTGAGCAAGCAAAGTGCGAAGGGAGCCTTCACTCAGAATCTCACGAGGTTGCTGAAAGTAGAAAGACTGCAATCCTTGTCACCCGTTAAACCCTTTCTTACCTAGTTCTGTAGAAAGCTTGCCCCCGTGGATTTGCAATGAAGTCCTTGTAAGTGTGCCAACATAGCTTAATTCAACTTATCGAGCAGACGTGGTAAAGAATTCATTCGAGTGTGCCAACATAGCTTAATACCGATCTCGAGCAATCCCTATGTTGCCTACCAAATTCACCATCAAAATCTCAACCAAATGGAGTTTAACATGGCTCGTTAACTTAACGGAAAGATGCCCAATGGATGTATTTTTAACCCAGTCTAGATTTTCTATAACCGCATGCTTCCTCACTCCACGTGTCACTTTGCATGTCTTCACTCCCAACAAAGTAGCATCAACTCAACACCTGTCTCCCAAAGCCCTAACTCTTCCGCTATAACCCCTTCAACCCTTTGACCCACTCACACACTGATTTCGCGCATCTCCACCTTCTTGAGCTCCTAAAGTCATCACTCAGATCAATGGCTGATCGTCACTCCAGCCCAGCCCAAGTCCAGAGAGCCCCAAGACCCACTGCCGCCGCTCCGGCCGCCGCTCCCGGCAGTGCCTTCCTCCAGAAGCTCCACGAGCATGCGCCGAACTCGGCCCAAATCCTGGGCTTCCTCAGCCTCCTCGTCTCTGGAGGA
>JANUWG010000956.1:0-10007 GCA_025175695.1 Eugenia klotzschiana | reverse complement strand
GCTCTTCATCATCAAGTGTTTTACCGATGTTTTTCAAATCCATCATGAGTTTATCAAATTCATCTAGGTGGGTTCTAATAGACGTACCTTCAGTATATCTAAACCGAAACATCCTCTTCAATATATATAAGCGATTGTTCAAACCCTTCGTTACATAGAGCGCTTGAAGTTTTCCCCACAAAACTGCGGTATCCTTCTCCTTACCTACCTCTATTAGCACTTCATTTGACAAATTCAACAGGATTAAACTCCAAGCTTTCCTCATTAGCACGTCCTTTTCTGCATCTTTCATCGTTTTGGGCAACCTATTCTTGGCCTCCAATGCTTCTGTTAAACCTTGAGTTGTCAATAATGCCTCCATCTTAAGGCTCCATAACCCAAAGTTGTTCCTCCCGTTAAACTTCTCAATTTCTGTTTTCACTCCAGACATAATTGCAATAACAGACTATCCAGATAATAATCAAACAAGTAAAAGCCCCAAATCACAATCTAGAAATCTAAATCTAAGCTCTAATACCAAATTGTTAGAATGCAAGAATGCACTTATGAGTTGTGTTAGAAAAGTCTACATCGGAGAATTGATGTGGTGTTAAGCAGTTAATATATCCAAGTTAGCCCATAACTCATTGGCTTAAGTTTTTGAGTGAAGGTAGGTCTAACTAGATATGTTGACGGGCTTGGACTTGGGTTCCCTCTTGGCGAACTCTCCGAGTGAAAGTATCGGACTTTTACTGCGCGCTCCCAACAATGGTATCAGAGCCGATAGTTGATTGGTGGCTCACTCCCAATATTTATCGGTGTTTGGTGAATATCTCAATAAAGGAATCTAAAGGCCAACGTGGTTTCGGGCCGGTGTGGCGTTGTGGTGTAGCAGCGCGGGCCCGATGGGCATTAATGAAGATTCAAATTAAGATGTCTTGGTGTAGAAGGATACTTGGATTAAGGGGGAGCAAACCTAACACTGAAGCTCACACGTGAGGGGGAGATTGTTAGAATGCACGTGTGAGTTGTGTTAAAGAAGTCCCACATCAGAGAATTGATGTGGAGCAATTAATATATCCAAGTTAGCCCATAACTCATTGACTTAAGCTTTTGAGTGAAGGTGGGTCTAACTAGATATATTGACGGGCTTGGACTTAGGCTCCCTCTTGGCGATCTCCCCGGGTGAAAGTATCGGACTTCTGCTGCGCGCTTCCAACACAGTACATGAATAGGAGAGGAGGGTTTATGGTCGTTGCCGGTGAAAGGAACGGATAGCTTGATTTGAGAAGAATTCCAGGTGCGTATTTTGATCTTTATGGTTTGGTGGGAGCATGGCATGCTTGTCGTTCTGTTTAATAGTCATTTGACTTCCTCAAAGAAGGAAGTGCATGGTGCTTTAGTGGATGCAATTGTAATGGCTTCCTTGACAATTTTAGCTACTTCCTGTATTGAATGTTCTTTCATTTGTTGATCTTCGGTCCTTGTTCTGTATGAAACTCCCAAAGCTAGAGAAAGCTGTAAAAGTTGTGTTTATTTTGGCTGGCTCTCTTATGCTATGTCTGGATGGAATAATGTGACGAGCAGAAGGGTGAAAATAACAGTGGATAAAGCACAAGCTGGAGTGTGTCTGGTTGGGAAGGTCTGGTTTATGGCATAGGAAGTCTCTCGGGTTCAAAATTGTTCTGGTCATTTTGCTGCTCTTTGGCTTCATTATGGTTGCAGTGGTCTCCTTTTGCCTGGATGTGTATGCCGTTCAGTTCAAGCCCTAAAATGCAGACTGTCTTGTACAATTTATGTCCTGTGGCTGAGTTTGTCTTTTCTGAATGACACTTTTGTCTGAATATAAATCGTAGTTTTCTGAACAACACCTTTGTCCATATTGTTAGCTTTCATAAGAAATGACAGAAAGTCTATTGGCTTGACCCGAGGATGAGGCGCCATTGACACAGTCTGATCTTGCGATGTTAGCCTACAATTTATCTGAACAAAGCTGCAGGGCACCAAGTGAAACACTTCCATATATTGAGATCTAGTGATTTGTCATTGAAGTCGAAGTGTCTTATTCTACTTCTCAGGTCTTTCATTTGTCAATCTGATTGATTGATAATTTATTGGGTGACTGTTTTACTACACATACCTAGCGAAGTGGGAGCACTGCTAGAGGTACTAAAACTTCTTATTGAAACTTCATAACAATGCTTCTGTGATAAATCTTAATTTCATGTAAAAGCTAATAGGTGTCTATGCTTTGACAATAGACAACTCGTTTGAATTAAAGCATCCAATAGGATCTGGTTACAATACTTCGTAACAAGTTTTCCTTCTCAATCTTAGGTTCAGAGCAAGGTAATCTATTAAGACCACCGTAGCCAAGAGATAATGGCACCCTTTATCCTCGACTAAGTCATCCCTTATAAGCTCTAGAAGCAAAGTCGAACTATGATGTTCCTTTCATTAGGCTGCAGAGAAGTGGCAGCTTGGGACAAAGAACAGTGTCTTATTGTTTATGCGGGAGTAACTCACTGCAATGTAAGTGTATTGCAACCCAGTGAACGGTGAGAATTATGGTATTTGGTACCAAACATGGGGGATATTGACAACAGGAATATTTTCAGGAAAGCATATAGGGATAACCAATTCAATCTTTCTGGGATATCAGATTGTCGCAGAAGAAATGGTCTTTACTTGGATCATGCTGCTTTGATGATGCTATAAAGTTTACCTTTTCCCACAAGAAAAGTGAAGAAGAAACAGTACATGGATGTAAAAAGTTATCAAAGACCACTTCCATATGAGATGGTGTGCCTTCTCGAAGCTGGAGGAGAGGACCTCAAACAAATCACCAAGTCATTGTAGATGTTATAGAGCAGTTCATCCTTGGACTTGAGAAGGGAAAAAAGATTCCACTTCTGAAGACTTGGTAATCTGCTGGGCAAGTTGCTGAATAAAGTATATCTCAAATTGCACCAGTGATCCTCAAGTAAGCCATGTCTTATAAGCTCTGCAATCTAGTTTTTCAGATATTAAACCTTGCACTAGAAATGCTCTTTACTTTGCAGTTTTCTTTGGGATGTGCTAAAGAGTTGTAAAAGAAATGAATAAATCAAACAAATCGCCAAGTTGTCATAGTTGTTGTAGAGTGATTCATCCCTGGACTTGAGAAGGGAAAAACAGATAAAACCCCTGAAGGTGCTGTTGTGTTGATCAAGAGTGTGACAATGATCCTGCCATGCATGCTCCCAGACAGTGGACTTTGATGATGGAATCGTGGAGGAGCAGCAGAGTAAGAAGGAGAATGATGCTGGTGGTGGAGGAGAGGAGGCGAAGAAGTTAGGTATTCTGGTTGAGTTTTATTTGACAAAAGGGAGAATAACAGAAGGATAAAAGAGAAGTTATCCAGCCCCCAAAAGATCAAAGACAACGATACCAGGTGCCAGAAGCAGGGATTTGCTATGATGAACTCCATTATGACTTTAAAACTCCATAAGTATAGATAAATTGAAGGGACACTGGAGTATGTCTGATTGGGAAGATCTTGGTTTATGGCATAGGAAATCTCAATTGTTGAAAATTGTCTATTCATCTTGCTGCTCTTTGGCTTCATTTGGTTATCTCCTTGGGATTTACCCAGTGATTTCTCATCGAGGTCGAAGTGTCTCATTTTATTTCTCAGGTCTTTCATAAGATTGTTCTATAGATCAATAATCTATTGGGCGACTGTTTCGCTCTTCGTATACCTAGCATAACTCCCAAGGTATAGCTGTTGTGACTTACATTATATGGAGGCACGTGAAGCACAATCCAATGATCAAAACTATTAGATTTTCGAAAGTATTTCTTTAGGAGCCGAGCGCCAGTAGACCACAGCAAACTTGAAGCTTCCTCAAGTGAAAACTAGTAAGTGAAACTCTGACTTTAACAAACCGTAACAGTGTTGAATAGGAACACCCGGATACTCTTGACTTCAACAAACCGTAACAGTGTTGAATAGGAACACCCGGATATTGAGTTGTGTCTACGAATTCATTCCACAAAACATGAGTCCATCTACAATTCCATCCAACAAAATATGAGATCGATCCTATTAACACAGCCTAGTTATGTGAAAGAACATTGAGAAATGTTTTAGTACTGAAGAAGATATGTTTCATTCCAACCTAGAAGTGCATTGCAAGCAACATATGCTCTGAATTTTCCCTGTATTTTTCTCCAAACAACAGAG
The DNA here is from genome assembly GCA_025175695.1 of Eugenia klotzschiana. Classification (NCBI taxonomy): domain Eukaryota; kingdom Viridiplantae; phylum Streptophyta; class Magnoliopsida; order Myrtales; family Myrtaceae; genus Eugenia; species Eugenia klotzschiana. The sequence goes on along the minus strand of JANUWG010000956.1, from coordinate 5,803 downwards.
TGGGTCAAATTTTCAAATTCAACAAGAAACAACATAAAAACTATTTCCTTCATGAATGTAATAAGCAAATGTTTCTAAGGCATGGAGATCGGCCATTTCAACAAATTGTGAAAGAGCATCTTTTTGTTATTAATGAAGTAAGTAGTTCCAAAGTAATCGTAGCAGATTACTTAATCTATTGGAAAAAAGAGAAAATCTTTCAAACTAAGACTAACTACTCTGGATCTTCTACTTCTACTTTGGCACGACACAGCGGACACGAATTGTTCCTCTCCAGCCACTTGACGATGCATCTGCTGTGAAAGAGATGCGAACAAGGTACCTCAATCACTTTACATGTCCCATTCATTTCCTCTAAACAAATACAACAACATCCGCCGCCGTCCCGGACAGAGCAGCTCTTCCGCTCGAGCTTTTCAATGGTGTTTCTGGAGACGCCCCGCGCGACTTGATCGGAATCTGACTCGTATCCTTCAGTGGAGACTTCCTCAACGTCTTCCATTTCGACTTCCTCTGTGGTGGCCAAATTCAAATTTATGTTCATGTGGAACTGTCGATGCCCATGATCCGATCCTCGTAACGCAGTAAGCATAATCCGTCTTATAAGATCAGCCTGAAAGCTGCTACGAACATCCAAAGCATCGAGAACTCTCTTCAAGTGCATTTCGCAGAGGGATTGCCATGGTAGGATGCAGAGTGGCATCTCAAGTGACTGACTCGACTCAGAAAGTGTAGTGTCTTGAAGATCTATTGGGACTCCCACTTGATCGACGAAGACTAGCAGATGTTGCCACTTGACCGAGAAGTTGAAGACGGCGGTTGGCACGCCAGAAAAATTGGAATTTCTTCTCTCCAGACTCAATCTATATCCGCAGTAGTCTGGTTCCATGCTGTTGCTACCAAGGGTGGATTGAAGAGGATTTCACGGGTAATGCTGAAACCCAATCACGAGAAAGCCCGGGAAGTTTTTTCTTTTTTTGCAAATTCTTCTGGAAATATATGGCGTAACGGACAGGAAAAGAAGCTCCAGAACAGAAAATCCAAGGATTCAAGCGATCGAAACTATTCCCTCCTGGGAACCCAGATGCCGGAGCTTGAAGATGAAAGAGCCCTTGGACCCAGCAACAATTGCGATCCGTCTGGTGTTCTCCCACGGAACAAACCAAGAGAAACTAAAACCCTTTTCTCATGGGACGGTAATTGAAACATACGGAGTGTTGAAACGAAAGAGATCAGAGATACCAGAAACTTACAAAATCCTCTCACGCGTCCGAAACAGAACGGAGCTTGAAACTTGAGAAATCAGCGACTCTGCTTCAAAATCGAGAATTGTTGAAATCTGAGGCTTCTCCAAAATCGAAATTCGATTTGGAGATGGAAGACAATGGCACCCACAGATACTGAGAATCACTTAGTGAGATGTCTGGAACAGAGCTCGAAGAAGAGGGAAGGAAGAAAGAACAGAGGGAGGGACAGTTTGAACTATGCGAACGATTTCGATTTTTGATGCACGATTTTGGTTTGGGCGGTAGTTTCCTGTTTTGAGCGCACCCTCTCTTTGGCGGTGAAATTAAGTCGTTGGAGAGCGATTTCGATTTTTGATGCACGATTTTGGTTTGGGCTATCACGCCTGCTCATGCCTGCCAGAAATGATTTAAAAATAAAATAAAATACGCTCAAAAGGAAAAAGACTAAAAGCTTCAAATAAAAATCATATGAACATTCTATAAAGAATATGAAATCAATGATCAAATATCAACAGGAAGAAAAATAAGAATAAAAATATGTATGTGCCGTAATTACCTAATGAAAATTAAACCAAATTTACAATGTATATTAATTGCATATTTTCTTTTCTTCATACTGTTCCTTTCCTTGACAGACTAATTATTTCTCTAAGGCTTTTATGAAATAATATATCACCTCATAACATAATAAGTAAAATAATTTCAGCTCTAGCCATTCGATCTCTGACGAGGAAAAATAAAAATATTTTATTATCTAAAAAATGAGACTAAACTAATTTGCTATATAGATTTAAACTTTGTTTATTTCGCAGAAAATGAATAATTTGGAAAACATTTTGTTGTAAATCATCTCTTATAGATTAAAATATTTAGTCGATGGATAATACTTTCATTATCCCCAATAGTCTATGTCAAAATATTTATGTGGAAGATGAAAATATTTTTTTCATTTGTTTAATTTTGTAGGAGATATAAGCGATCATTTTTAAGAAAATATTTTTTTGATAATTTATTTTTCACAAAATAAATAGAACCTTAGTGTAAAATGAGGAAATCATTACAACAATGAAGAGAGCCTTACGACTAAAACAGAGTTGTCGTATCATGTGAAATTAGTTTGGAAATCATCGAACAAAATTCTCGGATTACGTCTAATAGATGCAATTGGTTTTGTATCGCAATGGAAAACTTGGTAATGGCAAGAAAATTAGTAATTATGTGCTTCTTTAGCCTCAGAAGGGATAATGTGTCTTCCTGAATTTTTGTCCAATGCGCAATATGGTCTCTGGACTTTAATTATTCAATTTGGTCCCTCAACTTTCGCCTAATATGCAATGTGACCTTTGAAATTTTACTTTGAGTGATGTGATTCCTGGACTTTTGGCATATGTTCAATGTAGTCCCTGAACTATATAAAAGTGCTCAATTTGTTGTCCATGATCGTAAATTAACAAAATGACTATATTGAACATTTTTATATAGTCCAATGACTAAACTGAACATGTAGCAAAAAGTCCAGGGACCATATTAAACAAATTAAAAGTTCAAGGGCCACATTATACATTGAGCTAAAGTTTGAGGACCACATTGAATAAATTGAAAGTTCATAGATCATATTGTACATTGGTCTAAAGTTCATGCAGCATTTATGTCAGTTTCCTACCTCAAAATGATCATAAAAATGGCGTTCTGAAGTAATACATCACATAAGGTTATTGCACACATTCAATTGCAAGCTTGAAATCTCTTGTCAATTCGACATACTCCTAGATATATCCATCCATATTCCATTGGCATCTCACTATTTCATGCTCTGATTTCGCGGAAGCGCCGGAAAGGAAGCCCCAATTTAAACGTGGCATCGACATCAAAATCGATGCTTCATGCTGCCAAGTTGCTGACTTGTTTCCTATCAACCAGCATAGATCGTCCTTCTCATAGGAAACCTGCCGTATTTTTCGCAGTTCAACTTCTGCATATCTGTGAAAGCTATTTTGCAGCAATTTGGTGGGAGCGCTTGTGATTCACGTACTCCATGAGTAATATGAAGGATTCTCAAGATGTTCTTCTTCAGAGGCCTTTCATTAGAAAATTGAAATGCCTGGTTGAAGGCCTATCTAAACCAGCTCAAGTCAGCCAGCTGACTTTGTTTCCCCCAAGAATGACCCGTCACATGATATTTATCATTGTTGATTAGTGCCCACTCGCATCTTTTCCATACCGGACGAGGCACGTCTTAGTTTGTTTTACAAACAAATAACCAACAAAAAGGACCCATCCGATGCTTTACTTACATCCCTTTGTTTCAAGTTTCTGCGCACTTACTTTGACAAAACTTCAAAAACCATTAGTCATTTTACGTATCAATCTTAGGTTCAGCACAAGGTAACTTATTATGACGTAGCGACCATCGCAGCAAAGAGATAATCGCACCCTTCATCCTCAACTAAGTCATGTCTCATAAGCTAAATTGAACGATGGTGTTCCTTCCATTAGGTTGCAGAGAAGTGGCTGCTTGAGACGAGAACAGTATCATATTGTTTATGCAGGAGTACTTACATATTGATTTTGGTGCAACGAAACTGTCTTGCAACCAGGTAAATGTTAAGAACTATCTTATTTTTTTCATAAGAGAAGCCCCTTTTTTCTGGTCGACAACAGGAATATTTTCAGGATGAAGATGGATATGGATAACCAATTCAATCTCTTTGAGATATCAGATTGCTGCAGAAGAAATGGTCTTTACTCGATCATGCTGCTTTGATGACGCTATAGAGTTCGCCTTTCCTCACGAGAGAAACGAAGAAGAAACAGTACAAGGATGCAACTGTTATCGACCACCACTTTCCATATCAGGTGACGTGCTTTCTTCAAGCTGGAGGAGACGAAATCAAACAAATCACCGAGTCCTCATAGTTGTTAGAAGGGGAAAGTAGATAAAACCTCTGAAGCCTTGGTAATCTGCAAGGAAACCTGCTGATCGGTCAAAAATTCGCATCTGTAAAGAGAGATCGTGTTGCCATGCAAGTCCTCACTCCTCCCTCAAGCAATGCTAGTCTGTGCAAGGATTAGAGCTTGAGATCAAGGCCCTAACTCCTATCCACAACCACAATGAAGTTTCTTCCCGTTAGCTTTCTCATCTTGGCTTTGGCAACTGTCATTGCTTTAGCTTACGACCCCAGTTCTCTTCAGGACATATGCTTGGCACTGATGACCTGGACTCTGCAGGTCAGTCATCGATTCTTGCATCATTCATGTCTTTCATATCTGGCTTATGATGCTGAAACTGTAACACGGATTCTTTTTCATATCTGGTCGACAGAGGCCTGAAATAAGCCACAGCTGATGATTTCCTCTTTATGGGGTTTAGGTATCCTGGAAACACATCGAAGCTGCTCGGATCAAAAGTCACACAGGCCTTTGTCGACCAATTTCCAGTACTCAACACTCTAGGAATATCAACAGCTCGCATTGACTTCGTTCCCGGAGGCCTAAATCCTCCCCACAATCACCCTCATAGCAAGGTTCTGGTCGTGGCGGAGGGTATGCTACTTGTTGGCTTTGTCACGTCCAACCGATTAAACAACACTCTCTTCACCAAGGTCGTGTTCAAGGGGTACGCGTTTGTGTTCCCTATTGGTCTTATTCACTTCCAGTTGAATATTGGAAACACGTACGCGCTGGCCTTTTCAGGTCTTAGCAATCAGAACCCGGGAGTCATTACCATTACTAATGCTATGTGCAGAGTGAAGCCACCCATCTTTGCTGATATTCTCACCAAGGCCTTCCAAGTGGACAAGAAGGTTGTTGACTACCTCCAGGCGCAGTTTTGGTACGACAACAAGTAAATGAATTTATCATACACAGAATAGTAGGATCATCAGACTTACAAGATTAATATTACTCAATAGGCCTTTGCTTTAGACACATAATTAAACTATGTACCACATGTATGACTGATTCCGAAATATAAGATTGTTACCCCCCTCTCTCTCTCTCATGACGCAATGAGGATAACCTGATTCATGCCTCAACCAAATGTCTGTGAAATCAGTGTGCAATAACATATAGAATTCGGAACTCGAAAGGGTATCAGCAAAAGAATGCGCTTCACTAATAAACAGTCTGATTTTATATAGTCCACTGATTGGCTTAAGAGAGTGTTTGAAGAAATCTCTAGCTTGATCATTTATATGTACCGCCTCTGGTGGCCAAAAAGAAAACAAATGGCCGTGATTTCCACCATTATCCTGGAAGAAGAAGTTGCTATATGATACGTCATTGTCTTTAAGGTACTGAGTTTGATTTTGATAAATTACAGTTGATGACATTAGCCTTTCCTGCAGTCATTTTTCCATCTACACCCAAAATGCCAGGCTGAAAACTCGTAAATTCAGCTGTATAATTATTTCCAAGAATGCCATGGCTTACAGTATGGTTCAAAAAATATGTATGAGTGGACAAAGTCAAAACCTTGAATTAGATATGCATGGCATTAATCTCTTTCTTGAAGCAATGAGTATTATAATCTCATAAGGAGCATCAATGGATGTAGC
>JANUWG010000955.1:0-10010 GCA_025175695.1 Eugenia klotzschiana | reverse complement strand
AATTCAATAAAAAAAATTTAAAGCAATTTTAATTCCGAACAAAAGGAGGAGAAGATAATTTTTTTTATTTTTATTTGCTTATTACAAACTGTCAAAACGCCGGCGTCTCACAGTAGCCGCCGGCCAAATCTCCGTCTCTGTCTCTCTGTCTCTCTCTCTCTCTAGACTTTTTATTTAGTTTGATTTGCCCCTTCCTCATCCTATTCTCTTTCCTCCGGTTCGCTCTCGCAATTACTGCACTATCTGCTTTTCATAACAATTGACCCAAAGTCTCTCTCTCTCTGTCTCTGTCTCTCTCTGGTTTCATCCCTTCCCCGAGCTCTCCTCTCCTCTCCACTGTGTGACCCCGTAGACCCAAATTCACGAAGTTAAGGTACGCATTGCCTTCTTTTCTCCCTTCACCCTGACACCCAGTCTATCTGTTCTGGAATGACTTTGCATTCGAATCTCGAAGGCTGGAAATGGTGGGCTCCTGAGCTCCTCCTCATTTTTTGCTTCCAAAAGAGCGATGGGCAATTTTTTTTTTTCCTTTCTGTTCTTGCTTTACCAGCAACCCTCGAGCTTGTGCGCGAGTCGCTGACATGGATCTGAGTTTAGGACCTCGTTTCCGCTTCTTCTTCTTCTTCTTATGTCACCTTTTCGTTCTCTGTTCTGATTTTGTTTACAGAAGTTGGGTTTTGACTTGACGATGGATGAACCCATAAAGTGCGCCCTTTTTTTGTTTCCTTGGCTTTCTCTTCTGGGTTTGAGCCGATCACGTTCGATTTTCAGAAACAAGAAGAAAATGTTTGGCAAGTTCTCATCTTTCGGAGCCCATTGTTTTCCCTCAGGAACCAGACGGAATGCGAGTCATTTCTTCCCGCACGACTCTTCTGTTCTTTACTTTCGTGTCTTTTTGTGTGGGTGGGGATAGTTTGGAGAATTTCGTGGTGCGCTGGTCGACCGATCGTGCTCTTTCCCTGGCTCTCTTTCGATTTCGTTTTTTGACTAAGCCATGCTTTGCTTTCGTCCTTTTCTGCTTTACTCTGTTTGCTTTATCTCCTCTTTTTCCTTTTTCTCTCAAGTGGAAAACTAAAGTGCGATTCATTTTTTTTTCTCACTTCATCTCTCTCTTTTGAAAAAGTTTCCTTGCTCAAACAAGAGAAAGTAAAGTTGGCCAACTTAGTTGACATTAATTTGAAATTCGAAATAAAGAAAGAGAAAAATCTGTTGAAAATGATCTTGAAATGCTTATCTGCTTGCTAAACTGTTCTCGCCGGCTTTATAATTTATTCGAATAAATTTTTGACATTTCACTTCCTTTTCCTTAGCAGTCCTTTTCCCCCTTCTTTTCAGGCTGCAAGCGATTGAGACTGAAAAATGTTTTTGTGATACCAAAGAGAGTGTTATGACTCCCAAAAATTGGAGATGTTCTGATTTCCTCTGTCATCCTTCTTTTTTTAGGTAAAAATCCGAGGCGGCATCTTTAACTCTTTCTGTGTGTGTGGATGGGTGGGTGCGTGGGTGATGCATATGTGGAAGATGGGGAATCTCAGGGTTAGCTTCTTGTTAACGTAGTACAAAAACCAATTCTTGTTTTACTTCTCTGGTAACTTTTACTGCAGATTTCTCTTCTTCTATTAATTATTTATCCGTAGAGTCCTAATGGGTATTATATTTGCTTTGCATATGCATGTCCTGATCATTTGACTTGGATAAATGTGGAACCAGATCAAGGACAAAAGATCAGGATAGCCATTGAGCATATTCTATTCGATGGTTCACATGGACTACTTATTGAATGCCATGTTATTCCTTTTATGGAGTGTACCCTACTTGCAGCCAACTTTGGTTTCTACAATGAATAACATAAACAAACGCAATTAACTAGTATTTTCTTGCTCTCTTCAGTTTGTTGCATTATCAAGTAAGAGTCGTCAGCACCAAAGCATCTCCATTATCTTTGTCTATAATGCGGAGATTCTCATTTTCTCTCGTGAGGTGTGATGCGCCATTCTTTCATGTGCAAAGATCTTTGGTGCTTCTATGATCTTTTCCCCGGGGTTGACTAGTTCCTTTTCTTGCTCAAGATCTGGCCTGTGAAAGGAAGAACCTTGTTTCATATTCGATCGGATGCGAGTTTTCTTGAGCTGATCAAATGGGTGGCTGTGTGTCGACCAGTAGTCGGAGCACTTGTAGTAGCAGAAGCAATGGAGAGACGAAAGCACCTCCTTGTATGGGATTAGGGTATTGCGGGCAGAAAAGAACAAAGAGAACTTATTCAGAACGTCATGTTGCACTGCAGCATCTACCTTCCGTACCCAACCGGGTCTTCATGAATGGAAAGAGCCGAACTTCGTGTATATTTACTCAGCAGGGGCGGAAGGGCATTAATCAGGACGCAATGGTTGTGTGGGAAGTGAGTAATTCCTTCATCATTTTCTCATAAGAATTGAGTATAAAAAATCAATGATGGTGTTCTGAATATCGTTTCTGACTTTGAATTTGTCGCCTGAAGGATTTTATGGAAGAAGATATGACATTTTGTGGTATTTTTGATGGCCATGGGCCTTATGGCCATCTTGTTGCCCGCAAAGTGAGGGATATGCTTCCTGTGAAGCTTCAATCGTTTTTGCAATCCTGCAATTCCAAGCAAAATGAATCAGGCTTAACCTGTTTCAGTGGGAATGCAAGGAAAACGGATGCAGGTAATTGTGAGGATGATGGGCCGGCAGAAGACAAGTTAAATTCTTTATGGAGAGAGGCCTTCTTAAAGTCATATAAGGCTATGGATAAAGATCTCAGATCCCATCCTCACCTTGATTGCTTCTGTAGCGGCAGCACAGCTGTAACAATCGTTAAACAGGTAAAGATGCATAGCACCAAATACTGGCTAAGGTTTTCACTTATTCCTTCCTTTGTATGTAATCCTAATGTTTTGCAAGCCACGTAATCCAGTTTTATTTTGGCTTTAGGGTTTGAATCTTTTTATGGGATATATTGGTGACTCTCGCGCGGTTCTAGGATCTAAGGATAATAATGATTTAATGGTGGCGACCCAGCTCTCTGTGGACATGAAGCCAGATTTGCCCAGTATGTCTAAAGTTTATGTGACTCATAAATCTTGAGCCTCCTCCCCCTCTTTTGCATTGGCGGTCACAGAAATCGGAAGGTTATTGGCATGTGATTTTTGTGTGATGTTTTATTTGGTGATGCTTTATGCAGGAGAGGCTGAAAGGATCAAACGGTGTAAAGGCAGGGTCTTTGCGTTGCAAGATGAGCCTGAAGTGCCTCGGGTTTGGTTACCATTTGATGATGCCCCAGGGTTAGCAATGGCTAGAGCATTTGGTGATTTCTGTTTGAAGGAGTACGGGGTAATATCGATACCTGAATTTTCTCACCGGGTGCTTACAGAAAGGGATCAGTTTGTCGTCCTTGCTTCGGATGGGGTAAGGTCATTCTAGCCAATTTTTCCCTTCTTGTCCCATTCTGTATTTTCATTCCCACATATCTTTTGGTCATAGAATATATGTTCAAGTAGTGAGGACCGTTTCTTTTGTACTTTTAGCTGGTTATTGCTTGCTGCTAGATTATCTAGCAATTTTTGCTTGCATCATATGAAACAATTAAAAGTAACATAAAGAGATGCCAAGCCAACTACAGATGCAGCCTGAATAAGGTGTGAAAGAGAGGATTATGGGGTTTGATTCGTTGTTGGTTTCAAATGTCACATTAGTGAACCTGATTTTTGATATGCCCGATTTATGACTAAGCTTGCCAGGCTAAAGTTGAACTTAATATTTCAAGTTCCATGCACAAATAGCAATCATGTTCAAAAGGGGTCTTTTTCACAGGAGCAATCTTGTTTACTTCCCCCAATTTTGTGTAAACTCATGATGTAGCAATAGAAATCTACTGTTGTGAATTTGTCTAAGTTCATAAACTGAGAGCGGATAAAGGATGGAGTGAGTATCTATTCAATAGCTTTTTCTGTGATAGATTACTCCCACAAACTGCATCTACATATTGAGCAGAAAGAACAGAAAAGAGAAAACAAACTACATCAAAATTTGAGTGCAGTAGGCCATATGAATATGATTCATGTGCATTCTCCTTGTGATTGAAACTTCGGGCATTTAGCCCACCGTTCCGTTGGATGATCTGTACTACAAAATGGGTCTGCTTGTTCGTTGCTTCCAAATTTTGTATATTAATGATTGGCTGTGAGCCAGAGACCAATATATAGGCTTACGAGGAAATGTAACTTCCTTAGATGCTTTATCTGATTAGGATAATCTTTCAGCTGAAATATGAGATTGCTGCCCACAACTAACAAATCTTACGAACGGAGGCCCTTATTTTCATAGTCGATGTTCCTTAACTTAATTCTTACTCTATTTAAATTAAGAAAGTGTGTATAACCTAGTACATTTCTGAACCATCTGATGTTAAAAGCAGGTTTGGGATGTCCTTAGCAATGAAGAGGTGGTGGAGATAGTGGCTTCTGCTCCAAGCCGGTCATCAGCTGCAAGGTTCCTCGTGGATTCAGCCGCACGTGAATGGAAGTTCAAGTACCCAACTTCAAAGATGGACGACTGTGCTGTTGTTTGCTTGTTTCTCGATGGAAAAATGGACTCGGAATCTGATTATGAAGAACAAGGTTACTCCTCGGCAACCTTACAGAAAAATCACTCAGGCAATGCATTAGAATCAGATGATGGGCAGAAAGCCGAGCCATCTCTGCAGAGGAACTTCACAGTAAGATCCTCCGAAGAAAACAATAACTATGGAAAGATCCCCGTAGAATCTGAGGGAAATGTGGAACCTGTTGCAGTTGAAGACCAGGACTGGTCAGGTTTGGAAGGTGTCACGCGAGTCAACTCGCTCGTCCAACTGCCGAGATTTTCCGAGGAAAGGCCGGTTCTTTGAATTGTCATTTCCTGTACGAATATGGGTCACCTCTTTGTAGCTGTAATATATCCGATTTTGCGCCTCAAAAAATCCGAGGGAGGAATGGATCTTCCAGGATTCACGGGCTCTGTGTAGAACAGCTTCTTTTGAATGAATCATTTGCATCAGCATTTATTATGTTGTATTTTGCTCTACTTGGAGAACTGTTCCTCTTAACCAAACACCTTTTTAAGGAGGCTCTCTCATCACAGCTTGAGAAATTCATTGCTAGTTCAGGTAAGAACAGACAGGTGTTCCTAGCAAATGGATTTGAAGAGCACGAGAACAAGCAGAACGGAAGAAGAAGCGCCCTTAAGAAGTTCGCTTGCTAGATTAACATGTGTGGACGCCGCATGACAGTAGACTTGCTATAGGTTGATCTTTACACTTACTAATTGCTTTTTACACCGGTTAAACAGGGCGAGGCCCCGGATCGCGGGTTACAATTTGTCATCCGTTATAGATTTAAGTATGTTGAAAGTAGAGGAAATTCACGTGATCCAGCAAAGTAAGAACCTAGGCATAGCTGCGTCTCATATGCGGTCCTTTACATCTGCACTCTGAAAACCAATCATGCACTCCCCAGAAACAAGTAGAAAACCAATTCTCTTCAAGCATGTCGATTTTTGTTCACATTGGTTTCCCTACTTCAACAACTTTCGTGGACTTAGCACCTCCTTTCTCATTTGCGATTCCATTCATTCTTCAAACATTATGCAGAAAGTACAATCAATAATGTGTCAAGGACAATCTCCCAGCATATACATTAACCAGCAGTAAGTATTGAATTGTATCTGTTACCTAGTCTTTAGATCTTACATCATCAACATTCTCCCAGTCTGAATACACAAAGTTTACCTTCAACCGACTGCTTGTTTCAAAAGATTATCTTGACACAATACAATGCAACTAGTCCATAAGCAAGACGATGCCACTAGTAACCCGCAGAAAAGAGATAATGAATGTGATCTTGAATAGAAGCAAAGAGTAAATAAATCCTCAAGAACATCAAAAACAGATCTTTCTCAAAATTTTCCACATGACAATCTGGTGGGATTTCTCCACAACAACCCAGGATAGATTTATATGCCAACTCCCCATAATTCCATAAGCCCAGTGCCCAGTAGCTTCAGATTCAAATCACACTGAAAGCCTATTTCTGCAGGTTCAAATGAAAATGTGCAAATCAATGACAAATATGACGCGACAAAGAGTTTTTAAATGTTCGAGAAACTAACGACACACTGAATCCTAATGAGGGTCACTTTAGAGTCCAGACCTTCAAAATAGACTAAATATCACCAAAGGGGCAAGCCAAGCACATTTTATCCTTTCCCCGAAACAATGTGCAGTCATTGTGAATTACTGTGAGAGGAAGTGGATGGGTTCTACATTCCAAAACCTCGACGAAGGCATAATATGAGAAACGAAGTCACAGAACTCACATTTATCATGATCCATTCATTTTCAGTGAACTTACATTGACAAGAAATAACAGACAGCCAAGGTCATCATCAGAATTTCCCGATTCAACTTGACCAGATCTTTTCTGTTTTCAATTGAAATTAATAGCAGCTATAGCCACATCTCAAGTTTGAAAGGCAAAAGTACATCGAACTAGAAAGTAGGCTAAGAAAAGCTAAATGCAATTAATATATTTAGATTACCGAGAAGTTTCGGATTTAACAATAACAATAGGTGATTTCAGGTAAATTACTTTGATGTTTGGAAAAACCATAGGGAGAACCCCTTCGTATTAAAAGGTACTTCTATTGCCCCTGTCAGAATTTGTTACATCCATTAAATTAACAGACATGATGAGCTGACTTGTACGGTACCTTTTAATCAAAGTGGATTTTAGCATCTGCATTTGTTAACCTACAATGAGTTTAGGATGTGGACCCTCTACAATCTAAATTTTTGTCTATCTAGATCTTGAAAAAAAAAAGACTCATACCAAATGAATATAGATTGTAATAGTTTTTGAGAGGGCTGTCCATAAAACTTTTCAAAAACACGGGGGGCTTCTAGTAATTTCGCCAAAAGCTGGTGGAAAAATCATTTCTCAAAGCAGAATAGAATCACTATACGTATCATAAGCTAATCAATGTCTGTTGCTCATCCTAAAATATACAACTAAATCAGCAATTCAAAAAATCCTAGAAGTTAAAGCTGTATTCTTTCCCATAAATGTGAGAGACAGTAACTGCCCTGAATATTGCACATGACCACCACAAAGTTAGTTTATTAAAATCCCTGCAAACATTAATAAGACAAGTATCCTGAACAAATGAAAGCGCGAGGATTTTGCAACAATAAGTGAGAAAAGCAGCAAACCTGCACAGCATCAGACTTTTACTGTCACCTAATAGCATACGCAGCTTCTTGCGCTAAGAATGATCTACTATGTGCTAAGGTGTTCTCAGCTACAAGACATTATATCCACTATCTTTGCTTCTCATCATGTACGAGCAACTAGAATCATAGTACTTTGGCAGATTATCGACTTGGAAATATCCAATGAATGGGAATGAAAACTCTGGTTAAACTTGAGTTAGTTAAACCAATTATAAGGAAAGCGCCAATGTGTTTGAGTTTTAAGGAAAATGCACAAAGAAAAATCGAATTGTTGGCCAAAAATATGTCAATAAGAATATTTCCTCACAAATCGCTTCAATCATGCATCCAATGTGAAGCTAACCTCAATGACTACTAAGCTACATTAGGCAATGAAGACTAAGTCACTTCATGATGTATATAATGAACGACACCCTAGGGAAACCAAGTTCTATGTTCGGTTGGCAAATCCGAAGAGCGGAGAAGGGATTTGAAGGAGTGCCTGTAAAAATCATTTGTTTGGTTAATCCACGTGAAAGGAATGGAAGAGATTCAGAAGGATATCTGTTTTCCCTCATAAGCTGATTTCCATATCTATCTTCTCAAAAGTGGGATGGTTTGATAAGATTTTACCAATTCTGATGATTCTTCTTCCTTCATTTCTGTCCTCCTCATTCAAGCAACAGAAATTGTTTATCCATTTTGCTCTCTTCATTCTTCTTTCAGGTCGTGACTAGTCTCATCCCTTCTCTTCTTTCCACATCGTTCTGCTCAAAGAGCTTCAAATCAATTCTATTCTCTTCAAGAGCAGTAATGATGCTTACTCCTAGCCATAAATCATTCAAGGCCTTGAAACAATAGTCATAGGAACAATAAAAGGAGCGCAATTTCGCCTCAGTTTACGCTAAAACCCGCATTCCCTCAATTTTATTAGCTAATAAAAATTCTTCTTCAATGGTTTTCGGGACAATTCAGATTATTTCAGCGCAATTTGTAGCCTTCCACGAAACTTCGGGGTGGGATTTTGCCACATTCAAGAAATTTCTCATAGCTATTTGAACAAAGTAATGTCCTCAACACAAAATTGTGGTCAACAAATCTATGTCGACGCTGATTTGCATTGACGCGCCATTCGCGCCCACCAAGCTCGCAATTCGAGACACTGCACGAGCCCAGACACGGAATTCCAGAATTACCTCCCTCGCGGCGGCGGAACGAGCGCGGATGCAGAGAAAGGTTCCATCAGAGGCCGACCATCTTGTAGAGAATGAAGCAGAGGAAGCAGAAGAAGATGAAGAGGAAGAGGTAATCCACGAAGACGAAGAAGCTGGTGCTGCCGTGGTTCCTCTTCTTGGCCTTCGCCCTCAGCTCATCGAGGGCTTCGAGCTTCGCCATTGACAAGTTGTGCTCTTGATTCGGATCTGAAGAGGAACAGGTATACCTTGCAAAGATCTGGATGGGATCTCCAATGGAGAGGTTGACGAATGCCTCTCGGATTGCAATTTGCGCGCTTTTTGCAGTGGTTACGTGAATCGGGTTTTGGGCCTTCGGCGGCCCATTGACATCTAAGGCGGATAGGCCCAGCTCCACAATACCGGGTTTTTTTTACTTCTTCTTGGTTTTACAAAAGTAATAATGACAACAACGAGGAAATCCAATTTAGATAAGTAAAATTCCGAGTTCGATCTAATTTGAAAGACATAAATTTGAATTGTTGTATGTCCCTGATTCAAATTTATCGGGTTAAATCGAATGCACCTAATAATTTATTGCTTCCCTCTCTCTTTCTTCACGATATGTCACAAGGCATGTCTCCAAAAGTGTTTCGCTACCAAAGACGATGTTTACATCCTCTGGCCGGGCCGAGCCCTCGATCAGATTGGCTCTTCAGATGAAGGCAATTGGATAGTAAGGGTGTAGTACTATGCAGGGGTGTCGAAACCGAATAATATACCCCAATCGAAACACAAACCGATCCGACTCGACCCTAATTTTCAGGTATTTTTTATTCGGGTCTTGTTCGGGTTGGGTAATCACTTGAAATTTTGGGCATTATAAGATTTTTGGTGGAATATATTATTTGATTTTGACACTACAATTGTACCCGTTCCATCGAAGACATTAGGAGATATGTTTGGCCTTCCTTAGCTGTAAACGTCGAGTATTTTCAAAACATACAAATATGGATATGTATATTTACATGGTCATTTACGGAACTTCTTATACAGATGACTGGAGTAGAAATCCGTTTGATAACACAACTTCTGAAGTAAAAATCTATTTGGTTATGCAACTTTATCTTTTATTTCTGAAGCAATTTTTTGCTTCAAAATTCATTTTTGAGCAACCTTCAAAAGTTAAAAAAAAAAATTGCTTCTCCCCAGAATTTAAAATCAGAAAGAGACAATCTGCTATTGGTCTCTTCCGACCATTAAATAAAATAATATTAAAAATTTAAAAATATATATTGAAAAAATTATAATAATTTTTTACTAAATTTGTATTGCATAAAAGTATTTTAGCAATATCATTTTTTAATGAATTATAAGAAATAAATGTTCCATGATTCTTTTTTAGATAACATCCCACAAAGATACAGTCGTGACAAAGTGGACTGAGCAATTAACCCAAGTTGGTTAAATAGCATCCCATAAAAAATTTTAAAGTGGACTGAATAATTCCACAAAGACACAATTATACCATGGTTATTGCCGTCTTTGAACTTGTTGAGTCATCTATCTTGT
>JANUWG010000954.1:0-10011 GCA_025175695.1 Eugenia klotzschiana | reverse complement strand
AACAGCTTGATTAGCTAGATGTCTCGATGTTCTTGGCATTAAATTTTGGTGCTTATTTTCTCATATGCGGTCTTTTAGCACAATGAAGATAGACAAAATAATAATAATAATAATAATAATAATAATAATAATAATAAAGGGGAATTACCTCAAAATGGAAATAAAAAAAAAACACATTTTATGTCCTCTTTCTAACTCTCTTTTCTCTAACTTTTACTTTGTCTCTTTGCAGAGGACGATAATCAATCCCACATCTATGATACCTTTACCAATAGGGCCACATGCCTATTGACAATAAAAAGCACTTGATCGTGTAGATTTATACATGACGTTTGCCTTGGACAGAATGGTGTGAATCGAGTTGGATCCTAGAATTTTGTTGCCCTTTCTCTTATCTTTTCTAGGAAGGGGTACAAATGATGACATTGACATGGAGACCACGTTTTTATGTTGAAAGTGAAATAAATGTTGGCCCAATCTCCTCACCAACCAAAAGTAGCAGGAGTAAACTCTAGGACCACCTCGAACATACTTTCATTACATAGATTCGCATGAAAACTCCTCTTCTACTACCACTCCATACCTGACTAGCTAGCGTTTGAATTTTCCCAGTTAAAATTTAGTTAATGCGTCGTTTGTTTCACGAAAAATGAATAATTATGCAAATATTTTTTTAAAAATCATCAATTGCATCGTTTGAAAGAATACGTCAATAACAAATATTTTCACTATCGACATTAATATCCAAATATTTTCGTGAACGATGAAAATATTTTTCGTTTGTTTATCTTCATAAGTGATATAAGTAATTATTTTTAAGAAAATATTTTGAGGATCATTCACTTTTTACGTAAGATAGAAAAGAAAAATTCCAAATTAAAGAGATGGTCGAAGCCCTTAAATTCGACGTGGAATCTGTCACTGCCAAATCAAACGTTTGATGTCCAAATTGAGGAATGATCAGACATCAAACGTGCACATCAAACGATTGACGAGCGAGGGAACAGTTTGGGAAACGATGGTGTCTAATGCCGCATCACTCTGGAAAGGCGACATATGCATACGTTCCGCGAATTTTACGGTTTTACCCCTCCATCAATAAGCTTAGGTAACGGCCCTTCAGGCGGTTGCGCTTCAAAACTCCGTTCCGCGTAAACCGGAGAAACGCAGTTTTCACCGTCCTCGTCGTCGTCGTCTTCCTCGTCGTCGTCTTTCTCACTCCGACGATTCGAACTCTGTAACGACGGACTTCAACGCTCGCTTTCCCGGATCCCAATGCCGTAATCAGCATCAAAACCAGCATTTTTCTTATTAATCCTCTCCCCTTCTTTCTCTTTCTCTCTCTCTCTACCCATTCACTGTTCAGCTTTAACATTACAATCATTCTCTCTCTCTCGAGCTCCACAGCTCCCCCTGCATTCAAATTCTACACGCACGCACGCACGCACTGATCTCAAAACCCTAGCTCGGCCACATTCTATTTCCCACCTTGATTCACCTCCCCGGCATTAACTCCCTCCCTCCCTCCCTCCCTCTCTCTCTGTTCCCCTGCACTCGCATCATCCGTTCGGTTGCTGGAGCTCGAGAGCCGCTCCGTCGGGTACAGGGTGGAAAAGGCGGCTCCGGTTTGAGCCCAATGTTGCTCGAATTGTTGCTATTTTGAGGACCCCCGATGGGCTTGGCAAAGCCGGGCTGGAAGTGGAGCTCCTGGTCCTTGTTACTGCAGCAACAGAGCAACGACAGCGTCACCGGCGGGAACGGTGGCAAGTGCGGCGACCTCAAGCAGGTGTTTTGGAAGTCGGCGTCGAGGAAGAGGAGGGTGTCGTGGTCGATCGTGTGCGGGTTGATGCTCTTTGGTCTGGGATTGATTTCGCTGTTCACTGGTCATGTGGCCTCTGATCTCGATTGGTGGAACTCTCAGCGGCTGGTCAAGAAGAGCTTGTACTCCAAGCTGGTAATTGTTGTTTCTCCTTCTTGCTCTATCTTTTGGAAGCACAATTGTTTGAAGCTTGAGCTTCTGCTTTGGTACACACTGGCCAAATTTCCTAAAATTGACCGCTTATAGTTCTGTGTTTTTCGTCTTTTTGATATGCAATTTTTTCGGCAAACCCTCAGGCGACCTGTCAAAGATTAGTGGGGAGATCCTCAGTAGTTGTGACCCTTGGTGTTGCTGATAATGATACGTAGTCTTCGTATGATGAAAGAGCCCTCCTTTGTAATATGCACATTTTACCAAATTTAAATTGAGACAACTTTCTTATATTTGTGTGCTTGCAACTGCATTATCTCTGTAGTTTAATAGCCTGATGCCTGTTTTCGACCCTCTACGATCCATCAAGTAATCGTGTGAATGTGCAGGACAGTGGTCACCGTACTCCCATTGATATATGGAAGTCAAAAGATGCAAATTTCTACTATGGATGCAGTGAAAGGGGTTCTCATTTTCCAGGTAAGTAGATGTTTTTACATTTCTTCCTTTTAAAAGATGGTTTTTCCTCCGCTTTCAAACTCAGCTGTTGCTCTCTGTTACTTCCTATTTGATTTTGTTGACATACAAAATGGATACAATCAAGTACTTTGTTGAAGACTAGATGTCCATGGAAGGGAGTTACTCGTTCTAAAAATCTTGTATTCATCTGTGCTTGATCATTTTTCTTAGGTTCCTTTTAGTTCTGGATTACATAAAATTGATCTTCTTATTATCCTTCCTTTCTTCTTAGGTCTTGCCTAAGCTTCAAGTTTTGGCATTTCTAGTTTAATGCTGCCTGCATTTGAAGTTAAGTGTCTCTTTGATGATTAATTGTCAGCCATAGGTATGCCCTTTGTCTATGAGGTACACTGGTAGATCAGCTGTCCTCGAGTCAGTTTTCGAGTTCTTTACATTTTCTTAGTTATGTCCATTACGCAAGATATATGGAACCACTAAAGAAATCGCGACTTGTATGAAGAAGAAAATGATCAAGAATTAGTTGTCTTACTCATTTTTGGTGGTCTCAGTGTTACACCGCTGGATGAGTTGGCACTGTTCTCAGAAGGTTGCTGATAGCTAAGCCAATTACATCTGTCTTCTCCTTGATAACTTTGCATTGCCCCCACAGCTTTGATTATCATTTTTCATGAATCTGGAGCAGTGGCTTGATATTATTTTGCTGATCCAAAATTGAAAAATCATTTGGAGGAGCTGATAATCTCGACCACATCCCTTAAAATAGGAAATTATCATTTGGCAAAACTGACAATCCTCAACCGGACCCACTTGATGGGTTTGCTTTCTGCTTCAAGTTTGCCGTCTTTTGCTGTGTCTTAAGATCATAGAGAACGTGTGACAGGGGTCTGAGCAATGATAATTTCCTAATATGCAATACTAAAGATTAGTTCCAGTGGTCACATAACCCATTTTTACAATACATCCAAGAAGTTGTGCATCTGTTTTGCAAATTTTGGTCTCTAGCTCTGATGATTTGTGATTGCAGCTGCTGTCCGTGAACGACAATCAAATGGTTATCTGCTAATTGCAACTAGTGGGGGGCTTAATCAGCAGAGAACAGGAGTAAGTGGATAAAGAAGATTTCTCTGGCTATATTGTTCCATTTTCTTGCGCAATGCATTCAGTGTTTTCTATCATATTTGTCTCAAACGGCATGCTAAATCTCGCAATATAACATCTCTCTCTCTCTCTCTCTCTCTCTCTCTCTCTCTCCGCGACTTGGTGTTGTCTGCTTAGCCATTTCTTTGTAGTCCTGTTGAGTGTTGTATATCTTGTAGTAGGAGGGAACTTCTTTAGTGTGAAAAATGAGAACTGTTTCCTAAAATAACTGCTTCCATCCTCAGATAACAGATGCTGTTGTTGTTGCACGAATTCTTAACGCAACGCTGGTAGTGCCTGAGCTGGATCATCAATCCTATTGGAAAGATGACAGGTCTGGTCTGTTACTTAAACCTCTGTATTAATTTAGACCAGTTGTTACTTTATATCTCACTAAGTTCTAAAAACTTCTTGCTTTGCATGCAGCGATTTTGTCAGCATCTTCGATGTAGATTGGTTTATCTCCTCCCTCTCGAAAGATGTTACTATTGTCAAAAGAGTGCCTGATAAGTTCATGCGAACAATGGAGAAACCACCATATACCATGCGTGTTCCTAGGAAATCTGCACCTGAATATTATCTAGATCAAGTTCTTCCCATTCTCTTGAGGAGACGAGTAAGCAAACTTCTTTTCTGTTACCATCGTACTTCATTGAGGTCTTTATGGTGCAAATCTTTGGCTTTGATTTACTAGTTACAGAGCATGCACATTGAAGGCAACAGCCTCAAATTTTTTCCATTTAGATTTGACAGCTATTATTGTGTATCAGATTATTATGGAGTCCTAAACCTAAGTTTCTGCTCTCTCTTGTAATGAGGAATTAAGACTTTGGAAATCCTGCAGGTTGTGCAACTGACAAAATTTGATTACAGACTTGCAAATAACCTCGACGATGAGCTGCAAAAACTGCGTTGCCGGGTGAACTATCATGCATTGAGATTTACAAAACCGATTAGAGAACTTGGTCAGAGACTTGTAACGACAATGAGAAAGATGGCTAAACATTACATTGCGATACACTTGAGGTTCAGCCCTATTACTAAATTGCGCCTTTTTGTCGGTCCTTTCCTGCATATTTTCTGTTTTGCGTATTAGATTTAGTGCTGTTTTAGTGATCACTCCTGATGAAGAACTTTGATGTGGATCCGGACCATCTGCATGGAAAGCATTGCGAGTAATAATTGTCGGGCCTGCATTAGATGCTGTTGATAATATGCAATTAGGAAGCAATGACTACTGAATGAAACCAGTTATCATCCTACATCTCCTTTATAGTAAATAATCGCCTTCCCTTCACAGCTTCCTTGACATTAGATGCCGCTGTTGTGATTGTTTATGGAGCAGAGGATGTGCAAAGTGTCTAAGCTGTTCCTTACCAAAAAGGAAAAAAAGTGTCTAAGCTGCTGGGTTTTTCGAATTGAATTTGTCCTTATTCTATTAAACCCCTTTCGTACATTATTATCATATTGGAAAGTTTTTATTTGAATTGTGGATTCTTTCTGTAGTGGAGATAGTCGCACGTAATGCCTTCAGTACCTCGACATGACACGAGTGTGAAAGGGATACAAGTCTGGAGCTACCTCGGATTTTGACTCACAGAGCTCCTGATACTTGCTTCTGGTGTAGCGCAACTGTACTATTGCATCCTCTTATTAATCGAGAATCACTTCTTTTCTTCCCAAGTTTCTGTTCATGAGCCATTTGCGGTTTGGAAATACACCTACATCTCCAACGACCATTGTCAGGCTCTAAATATGGAATATATGTGCGTATCTTGAAGTTCTTTGTCAAAAATGTAAAACAGAGAAAAATAAGAAGAAAGGACAAAAAATGGTTTGCAGAACTTAACTTTTCAAGTGTTGGGAAGTGGCATCTTGAACCTTTTTTTTTCCCTTGTTCTTTGGAGATCTATGCTCTGCTTTCTTGGTCGCCTGCCTTATTGCACCTTTATGCCCATATCACACTACTTGTCATTGGTTCTATATTCTAACATTATTGTGTGCTTTTAAGTATTTTGAGTTTGAAACAAAGCATTCTTACTTATGCCTGAAATTGTTTCCGTTACAGATTTGAACCTGATATGCTAGCATTTTCTGGGTGTTACTATGGGGGTGGAGATAAGGAGAGATATGAGCTTGGTGAAATAAGGAAACGATGGTCAACTTTACCTGTGAGACTTCAGTCCCTTACAACTAAATTTTCATGTTTTGTTTGTATCTCAACTTAAAAAGCGATTCAATTCTTTATTCCACATTTTATTTACTGTCTAGGGTTCCTACAGCTCATGTCATTTACTACATATGCTGGCACGATATCCATATATTAGCAGTCCTATTTCTTATTCTCCGTAGTCATCTATTTCCTTGTAGAGTTTGACATCTTTTGCAATTTTTCTGTGCAGGATTTGAGCCCTGAGGGAGAAAGAAAGCGGGGAAAGTGTCCACTTACTCCTCATGAGGTGGGATTGATGCTGCGAGCTCTTGGTTTTCCAAATGATACATACATCTATGTTGCATCTGGAGAAATATATGGGGGCGAAAAGACTCTGCAGCCTCTCAGAGAACTCTTTCCGAATTTTTATACAAAGGAGATGCTTGCAAATGATGATCTGAAACCCTTCCTACCATTTTCCTCCCGATTGGCCGCAATTGACTACATTGCCTGTGATGAGAGTGACGTCTTTGTCACAAATAATAACGGCAATATGGCCAAAATTCTTGCGGGTAGAAGGTGAGCAGTTATGACCCAACTTTAGTAAGATGTTACTAAACTACTCTCTTCGGGGGTTTAAAGAATTAGTGACTTTAATTTAACCCCCTACCCAGCTTATGAAATGTTGGATGTAAGAATCCAATGATAGAGAAGGATAAGACAGGTGCAGAAATTTCTCTGATATGGAAACCCATGTCAAGTAATTCGTTCTTTCTTGCCAAATCTCCTGATGGAAGATATTTAGGACCTAATCTTGTCTCCTTAATCTATGAGGTCAAAGTAAAAGAAGCCTACGATATACATGCCGGTTGTAGTATCAGCCTTTAAATGCAAGCTGCTTGCTTACACCTTCTATGGCTTTATTGCCATCTTCTTTAATCTTGTCATTATAAACATGAGTCAGAGCTAAATTTCTTCTTAAAAGTCAGTTAGATGTCAAGTTCCCAAAAACTTGAGTTTGAGTGAAGTTCTGGAAAGTCAATCAGATGTTAGATAGCCAAAAAGCAGCGGATAATGAGATCCTGCTAATACACATTTGAATAGGTGAATATAATGCTTCTGTGGTAAACCACTCTAGGCATTTGTGGATTCACAGTTTTATGTAGTTTCTCATGGTCTCTCTATTCCTATACCTCTTTATTCCTGTTTTTGAACACTTCTAGAATTCTCAGTCTGAACTTCAAGAATTGTCCAAGAAGTGGAATTTTTGTCTTGGAATAGGGGATTTTAGTTAGATTTATCAATAGCTCAAGTACTTGTTCTGGTTCGACCACAAACAAAAAAAAAAATAGTACTTGTTCTGGTTTTTATTTGGGCTCACTGTTCCTCAGTTTACCAAAGTTCTTTATAGAACTATAAGCTATAAAATCTCTCAAAACTTTGATTTTATTGGTTCATAGGCGGTACATGGGACACAAGAGGACTATCCGACCAAATGCAAAGAAGCTCAGTACATTATTCATGGCAAGGAATCAGATGGATTGGGAAGCATTTTCTAAAAAGGTGAAGTCATATCAGAGAGGGTTCATGGGTGAGCCTGATGAACTGAGACTAGGGAGAGGTGAATTTCACGAGTTCCCATCCTCTTGTATCTGTGAGAAACGGTCAAGTGAGAATGACTTTGAAAAAGATGAAGATCATAGCTCAAAGCAACAGATGTTCGTCAGGGAGCCAAATGTTCTAGCTCAGTAATGCACAAGAATCATGATGAGGTGAATTTGTCGACCAAAAGGAGTAGCAAGGCTGAATCATGGCTGTCATCTGGAGGATGTGTTATTGCTCGACCAAATTTAAGATGACAGTGCCTGAGGAAGCTCAAAATATGGCGTCTGCTTCGCTTTTGCTGCCTCCTGCAAGACTCTACAGAGCTGAATTATATATGTGAATAGAAGTGAGGGAAGCTTGATGGCCAAGTGTTCATAGTTTGGCGGTCATGGCTGGTATATACACTGCAGATTCCAGGATAGCTTCACACGGGAGTTACGGTTTGGTTGCCAGTTTCATTTTCCATTTGACATGTATGTAGGCAATTTTATGTCGCTGCTCAGTTTGTGAAGTGGAGGCAATTAAGGCAAAGTCAATCCACTTCTCGGCATCCTAATGTCTGATTATGGCACTGTGCCAAACCAGCAACTTTAACAGTATATTGCAGTGTGGTTGTGCCTCGGTTATGCCCAATCTTCGTCGATTACACACGATGATGTAGAGGTAGAAAGAATTGAAGTGGAAAAGCTGGTGATATTGATTTGCATCTCATGGCATAGTCAGACAAGGCATGTCATTTCTGTGTAAAATTTGCATGGCCAGGTTTGAGTTTAACATTTTTGGGTTTGACAATGGCGCTCAGTCATTTTATGGGAACTGTAAATTATCTAGCTATATTCCTTACCTATGTCCCATGATCTGATTGTCCCACTTTGCACAAAAAACGTTAAAAGGAAGAAGATAAAATTGTATCTTTTCTGTCTACACAGCATAATCGCAAGTGTGCAATGTGCTACTTGTAATTCTACAGAAAGTAAAACATTGTCATTTTCCGCGTTACCTTATAAATACAATGTGATTTCGTATTCCAGGAAACAAGATAGTTCTTACGTAGTCATTTGAACAGGTAACTATATCTGGCAGTAGAATCTTTACCAAGACACCTAATTATTCGATACATGCTGGTTTCTGAAGGATAAACTATCAGCAAGAACAAAGTTAGAAGGCTGTTCTTTGGGAAAATAGTGCCGTTATTTTATTCTGGTTATATGACAGATTTTTCATGACGATGCACCAAATTAACAATGTGTGATCACAGAGAAGCATGCTTGGCCAGCATCGTGAAGTAATCTCATTGAAAGGGCAGTCCGAGCGGGAAGGTCCAAAAAATCGGAACATAAGCTATGATCTGTTGTCCAAGCTTGCTTCTTTTTTATACGATGTTAACGTAAGTCGCCTTTGTTAGAAAGAGTGGCCAAAAAAAGCTGCCTCGTGTTACAACATG
The DNA here is from genome assembly GCA_025175695.1 of Eugenia klotzschiana. Classification (NCBI taxonomy): domain Eukaryota; kingdom Viridiplantae; phylum Streptophyta; class Magnoliopsida; order Myrtales; family Myrtaceae; genus Eugenia; species Eugenia klotzschiana. The sequence goes on along the minus strand of JANUWG010000954.1, from coordinate 1,224 downwards.
AACTCATTTTGACATGGGTATTAAACGTACATAAGTCATGTCTAGCATCATTGGAAACCACAATGTGGAGCCATTTCTTGCGTGTGACAGTTACAATAATATCCAAGTCAATCACCCGAAGGGTAACTCAGAACAGAACTACTTGGAGCACTGACATTGTCCGCGTGATCAGAAAAGATGTACTCAGCCAAATGAAGAAAGAAAGAAGCGCTGCCAGTAATACCTGAGAAAGCAAAGATCACAGTTGATTTACAATGAAGGACCAGACGCAAATAATGCTTGCCAAATAGGCCAAACGTCGCCGGTGGCTAGTTCTGAGGAAAAAATGACAGCCCACTCATTGCTTTTTCGGTCACCAGGGTTTTTCAGTCAAATCATTTGAGAATATGTATTGGAACCTTGAGCTGTAGGGTACCCACTCTATTATCTGAGACGCCTTCCTGTTGGTTTTATGATCGATGCACTTTTGTATCATGTCCTGCAGTTTCTCATCCACGTTTTGGATAACCCAGCTTAGAAGATCATCCGTGCTAATAGAAGCTTCCCTTGTGAATTTCTCGAGCACCTTAGGCAGAAACACCTTCGACTTTTTCACAGATACATTTGCTTGAAGAAATTCTCTTCTCGCTACCTCCAGCTCCGCCTTAAGGTTTGATCCTGTGTAGACTTTTAGCTAAAAAAGACCAAAGTTTCGGTTAACTGTGGTAACGGAAAGAGGCATGCAAGCTTCATTGTGTTTGAATGTTGAAGGAATTGAAATCTTAAAGATTACAAACCATCTTATACTCCGAAAAGAATCCCAAGGAGGCAGCCAAGACCATAATTATTTGCAAGCACTTGAAACTAAATTAATACATAGTCAACAGATTAGGAGGTAAAGGCTAGATGTGTAATCAACAACAATTGTTGTTCCAAGGATCCACGAAATGACGAATTTCTAGATATAATGATTAAATTTGCGTTCATACACAAACAAAGCAGTAAAAGGCTTGATCTCAGAAGTTACCACAGGATCAGAAGCAGCTCCATTGCAGAGGGCAAAGCAGATAAGGGGTTGACAGCTTGTGCGACCATATTTTGAGCTGATCATTTGGCTTTCCTCTCCAGATCTTTTCCTCAAGGCAGCAGACACCACAGTCTCCAGCCACTATTGTTGACACAACAGATGACATAATTCAGTATATTCCCAACATATGTAAGTCCTCCGATATGACATGTTAATGT
>JANUWG010000953.1:0-10016 GCA_025175695.1 Eugenia klotzschiana | reverse complement strand
ACCTTAAATTGTTATGTTCGTCGATTGTGACGTGTCATTCAACTTAGCTATTCAACTGTAAAATTTAACGGAAAGTAAATTTATCATAGGTATATCAGTTTGAGATTTTTGGTTGTTAAAAAATTAACTTGAGGTGAATTTATTATAGGTGTATTAATTTGAGATTTTTGACGGTCAAGAAAATAGTTCGGGGTAAATTTTTCATAAATGTATTTATTTTGCAGTTTTTTGTGATAAAAAAAATAATTTGGAGTAAATTTGTGTATCAATTTGCCTAATCTATGCATCTAGACGAGGATATATATATAAAAGAGCATTTTCCAAATGAGGAAGAATATGTAATAAACCAAATAACTCTTGCTTCCTCTGTTCACCCTTCATTTCGCTTCTTCGTCCTCCTTCGAGATGAGCAGGAACAGCAGCAGCAGACTGAACTCGGTGTTCTACGCCGAGTCGTACCACCCGATCCAGGTCGGCAGCATCGACGGCACCGACGTCCTTCCCCACGACAACGCCGTCTACCGGGCCCACCTCTGTTCCTCCGCCGGCCTCTGTAAACCCATCGCCAGAACCTCGGAATTTTTCCCCGTTTCTTTGCTAGTCTTCTGGTTTCTTACTCGGTTGATTTGATTTCCGCGATTCCCAGACGACCCGTTTGGCGATCCCAAAGTCGCGGGTGACCCTTACTGCACTCTCTTCGTCGGGCGTCTCTCCCACTTCACCTCCGAGGACACTCTCCGCAAGGTCCGGTCTTTGCCTTGATCTTAGGTTTTCTGTTATTCCCATTCTCTTTTCTCTTTTGAGGAAGAGTCTCTTTTTTTTTTTTTTTGCTGTTTTTAGCTCTTGAGCTCATGTAACAATCACTGCCTGCTTAGGAAGTGCTTGGGAAATCAATAGATGATTCAATTTGGCGTCGTTTTTGTAATCTATGAGGGAATTGTTAAGAGATGGAACTTTGTTTTATTTTTGAGGAAAGGAATGGAGACGCTTGCCGAAATGTGACGGTTTTGGCATAAAAAAGTGTATTTTTGTCGGTTCTGACTGCTAAATTTGCCTTGAATTACCGTTTTTCTTATCCGTCTCCCTGTCGATTTGCGAACAATCTTTCGGTTGATAAATGCTGCTTAGGCTTTTCTGACCTACAATATGAGTTCCCTTGTGCAGGCTATGAGCAAGTATGGTCGTGTGAAAAACTTGCGCTTGGTTAGGCACATTGGTAACCATCTTAGAACCTCTTGTAATTTCTATGATTTTCAGTTTTTGGAGAGATCATGATAAGTGCTTCGGGGTTGATAATAATTCAACTTTCTTTTTATTATTGCTTTTGCTGTATCGACTTCTCTTAAAATGAAACAAATCTTGGTAGCATACACTTTAGTCATTGTTTTAACGGAGCAGCAATGCTCGATCTCTAACTTCTTATATGCTTAGTTATTTGATTCCCTAGTTTTTGCGGAGATATTTTAGTGGCAGTGGCGTATGTAATTTTTTTTACAATCATGATAGCTAATTAGAAGCTAGTAATGATCACTGGCTTTATCATATTCTTAATCACGTGCATATGTGCCGATTGCATTTTGGATGACATAGTGGTTTCTGCCTCCTTTCAAAATTCAAGGTATTGGCTTTACGAATTTCTTACTCCGTTAGTACCTGTTTGCAGTGACTGGCGCCTCAAGAGGTTATGCTTTCATTGAATATGAAACTGAAAGAGAAATGAGACGTGCATACAAGGTACTTATTTCTAATACCTTCCCTCATTAATCTTTCTTCTGTCAAATGGTAAATTTATGAAAGATTCGAGATGTTCCTTATCCTTTGATAGTATCTGGAAATATGAATGTCAATGTGCTTGATACTTGATAGAGCCTAATGTCGAGTCTTCTGAATTAGTCCTCATGTCTTTGAGATAGTCTATGACATGCTGCTGATGAGGCTTTTATTGTTGATTCATTGTTGACGTTTCCGCCATGCAGCTTCTTAAGAGCTTTTTAGGTGCCTTTCTCATCATATCTAATAGCTAGATAAATTTTGTATGTCAGCCGAGAGAGCTAACTATGAGTGCATTTTGATTCAGAAAGGAGATGGAAAGACATGCAAAATTAAGAAAACTTTCTGTTTAGAGAACACATTTGAATGCTTCATGCGGTTGCTGCTTTTAGTTGCCATGTTTGTTAGGTTGAAAATTAATGTCAATAGGATATGAAGTGGATGTATGTTGGGTATGGGACACTTATGCCATGTTTTGTTGAAAACAACTGCAATATCTTTAGTGAAAAACGACTAGAAGAAATGTGTAACCAATAATACGGAAAAAAAAAGCTACTAGAAAATCACACATTTTCACCAGTATGTCTCGTCCAAATACTGAAACGTGTTATTTCATAATTTTTCCCTCATCTAGATGCATAGATTAGTGAGGCACTGAGATAAATGCTCATATCGGGCACACTTAGCAGAGTATGAGTAACGTAAACAGACTGCTGCTGAGTTGTTGCTAGAAAGCTGAAACTTTTAGTGCATGGAAGGAGCATAAAGCATGAGTATGTGCGCCTGTTTAGGTCAACCAAGAAGCCTAAAATAGTGAGAATTTTTCTGCGCAAAGATGGCATACGAAAGCATTCAGAATGAGAGTACTTTGGTTGAACTAGGTAGTTCATAACTTGTTTTGTGGGTTCCACTTTTAGTTTAAATTTTCAGCTTTTAGGCCAACTTTCACCGGAAAGGCACCTAGAATCTGAAATAATGTAGTATGGTGAGATTCTTGATTTAAGTGTAAAGATAGCATATCTATATGATGGAGACTAGCTTGTCTTTTAAAGTGCTTATACATAACTGTTTTTCCTTTCAAAAAGGAGAATGCATGCAAAGCATTATCATATCTCTTTGTCTGTAAAAGAACAGAACAAAACCGAAAAACATTCTTTGAAGCTAGTTGGAAACTAGCCTACATTGCAATGCATAGCTTATTGAATACTTGTCTATGAAACTTAAAATTACATTTAATTCACAGGACGCGCACCATTCTTTCATTGATGATTCTGAAATTATAGTTGACTATAACAGACAGCAATTGATGCCAGGATGGATACCAAGAAGGTTAGGTTAGTCCGGCGACCTCTTTCTTTCCTTGATCCCAAGATAAGCTAATAAATTCTAGTAATTCCTGCCAGGAGGAGGCCTTGGTGGTAAGAAAGAGTCAGGACAGCTTCGGTTTGGAGGACGAGAAAGACCATTTCGAGCTCCTCTGTAAGCTTCTTTGTTCTTATATGGGTTTATGCATTTTGCTTGAATGCAATAGTTTATTACTCTTTCGTTTTGCTTGTGCATGTATGATAGGAGATCTATCTGTACTTTTTTTGCATATTATTTTCATGGACTCAGGAATCGTAGTCATTGTTTGTGGGATAAAGTATGTTTTATTTTGTTCGGCATTTTAGTCGCATCCTATTTGGCTTATGATTATGAAGGGTCTTTCAAGGAGAATGCACACTGGGAAACAAGGGTAGAGTACATGTAATTTTATACATTTCCTTTGCTGGGTTCAACTCCAGAATAAGAATTTTGCTGTTGACAGTCATAGGTCATGTCTTCTTTTTTATTGCTCCTTCAGTCAAAAGTCTTCATTGTCTAGCTTGAATAATAATTATCAACTTGTCATCAATAGTGGATGTGATTATTTAGTCTTCATCTGGGAGGAGAACAAATATGTAAGAAAGAGTTCTAACTTCTACCATTGGTCAAAAGTGGTTACAAGGATAACTGTTGCTTTTTTTGTACTTGTTTCATGAAAGAAAATTAGCATAGCAAAAATAAGTATATACTGTACCGATATCGTGAGTATTTGATAAGGATTAGTGACAACGAACTGTACTATCCTGTGTTTTCTTATAATCTATGCAGGATAACTTAACTTGGCCTGAGTAAGCCGATCATGAATTTTTTTTTCTTCCGTATTTTTAGAGGTATCATGGCACAAAGCATGCATATTAGATAGTTCAGTCTGAACTTTTGCTGGGTTTAGGATATTTGTGGTCAGAATGAATAAGATGGGACCTTTTAGTGTGCTAGAATAGTTTGTTCAAACACAGTGAAAGTTGAAGGTGCAGGTGTGATCTTTTTGGACACTTCAAAAATCCTAATATTCTGTTGCAAAGATGAAGCTGGGCCACATTTGATGATAATAACTCTGTCTTTATCTTTATCTGATCAGTCGCCCAATCCCACTGGATGACTTGAAGAGGCTGGGCATTCCACCTCCTCCAGAGGGGGGATACATGTCACGCTCTGTAGTATGGTTTCTGTTGTATCTATATGCTGCATGTAGCTCCATCAAAATGCATGTTTTAGCCTTCCGGAGTTGGTTATGAATTTCATTTACCACTGAATTTCTGTACCAGAGTGTCATTATATTTCTGAAGTTAAGTTTGACCATGATTCAAAACTAAGACCTGGACCGTCTAAATGAACAATGGCGTTGATGGAGGTACTAACCTTCACTTGTTGAGCTCACTTCTTTATCATTCCTATTCAATATATATTGCTCAGATGTTTTATATTCTTGTTGTACAAGAACAGATTTTCCATAAAAAGGGTGCTTGCCCTTTTACTCACGAAATTGTATTTCTAATGTTGAGAATTCCTTTTGACCACTTTTTTTGTATAAGTAAGCTTGGCCTAGTCAGCCTCTTCATAGATCTGCCTAGATAGTTTTTCCACTCCCTTCCTAAGATACTCTTCCTTTTTTGGCATTTGTGGAAACCATCACCCCTGGGGACTTAATTGCAGGCATGGATGAGCATGAAGGTTAAGTTGCATTTCTGAGTTTGCTGTAAATTTGGTGGGAGGTTTTTCTTTTTAAACAGTATTTGGTGGGAGGTTAATTAGCAGGATTTTTCCAATTTTGAAGTTAATCCACTTTTTCCTGGCTTTATTTGGGATGCTCTTGTGGAAACTATAGCTCTTGGCTTTACTTTCTTCTATATTAAAGTTTAGGAAATTTTTTACTCGAATGTATTATTAGAAGCAGAACTAGTGATACTTTTACTCGGTATCGGTTTCCATGCTATTTTTTGCCTTTTGCCTCTCAATAGGCATAACATTTCCAACTCCATTAGGGGTAGGAGGCTATAATTAGCTTTCCGTGCTTCATTGCACCTTAATGGAAGAATTTGGGTTTGTTAAGTCCTGTGGAGTGACTAGCCTTGGTGACAAAGTTTACTCACTTCTGGTGAATGGGCTTGACCTTCTTTTCCCCTTTTGACTTTCCTGTGATAATTTTATGGCAACCTGCACTGGCTCATGTTGAGTTCGTTCTCCTTTAAAAAACTTGTAAGAAAAGTATCAGAGCGGTAGCCTTTTTGAGTTTTTCACGAGTCATCTATTATGAAGCTTGTATATCAGAATGTCATGATCTAATATCTTTTTCAGGTTCCATCACCCCCTAGAAGAGGACAGGGTTCGTTAGATAAGGAAGAAGGATCTCACAGAAGCACTAGGAACAGAGAAGAGCATACTCACAAAAGAAACTCCAAGGACAGGGAAGATCGCATGCATTGGAAGAGCCTTAATGATGTATTAGATCACTCTTACCACAAAAGTCCCGTGGAAGAACGTCGCCATGACAAGAGGCGCCATAAGGATCAAGAGTTTCCGAATAGGAAGAGCTCAGTGGAATTAGAAGAGAAGTATCATTATGGAAGCTCTTTGGAGAAGGAAGAAGCTGTAAGAAGCTCTTTGGATGGGGGAGATCGCTCCTGCAAACGGAGCTCCACTGATGACGATGGACGTGCCAAGAAAAGGGGCAAAATAAGTTTATTGGAGGGAGAGTATCACGAAGAGAGAGACTCTTCTGATAGGGAGGAGCGCCATCGCAAAAGCAGGTCTCGAGATGAGAGAGAACGCTCTTATAAGCATCGCAAACATCGTGAGAGATCCTATCAGCGCGAGGGGAAAAGATCGGCGAGTCAGGAATATCCATACGATTATTGATTTTTGGGCAGTTTGCATTTGCTTTGATTCCAGAAAAGATGCACATAGGGATTGCTTTTTGCTTGCCTTCGAGTGTAATTCCCACCATGCATCTGGTCATCATGAAGTTTTCTTTGCTTTTTAAGTTCATGGGCGGAGAATGATGTGTATAGAGATATTAACTGAACGTCTCATGTAGAGGCTTCCTCCACGTTACTACATGGAAGCCATGAAGACTGCCCAGCGGAGACTTGCAGACGACGGTTTGCCGGTATTGAGGAGTCAGGTGTTTTGGCACAAAGTTGTTGATCACAATTGATATCCTCTTCTTGTTTCCGTAATTGAGTTGAACCATAGGTGTGAATTCGAAATGCGTACTGAGGGTGACTTTCACTCTCCGGAACACTCAATTCCTTCTGAAGGTAGTCAATGTGCATAACTTTAGATGCAAAATTTTCTTCTTGAACGTGACTCTTTAATTGGATATCTGACGGGTCGTGCTCCGAATATGCAAGGAAAATGATATTGTTACCGGATAAGTGCAGACTAATGCGACTTTTCATCTTTTACTAAGTCAGTGCTATTGTCTTCTCTCATTCTTATCATGATATCCTTCGCAAGAAGCTGCTTCACTGCCACACCGAAGACGAGTAAAGCTTCTTTGGACCCTTTCGGTCTGTTGAAGACCCAAATCTCTACATTTCTCTGCGGAAAAGATCGTCTTAGAGTTCATTTACTCAGGAAACGGATCGCCATTATCATTTTTGACCTATTGGGCGTCATGCTATACCTGATTCAGTTAATTAGCGTCACCAGGTCTTGCGAGAAGCTGATTTATCCAAAAAAGAACCGTCGCGACCATCTCATCCTGTCATATCCTCTTGAGCCCCTTGAAATGAACAAATATGACAACAAAGGTGACAAGTACAAAAATATATCAGGGGAGAGCATACATGTGTAGCAACTATGATAACAAGAAAGTCAAAACAGCGATTGCCCACGCCCAGAGAGAGTAGGATGTCACGCATTCGTTGGCTGTACAGCAGACAATGAAATAGGAAGACCCGACTTAAATTGCAAACTAATCATCGTTGGACATTTAATATCAATACAAGATCGCATTGGGCACTTGTAAAGCAAATACTTATGGACTAGCCAAGAAGACAACATCGCAACAAGCTCTTCCACTCAGGAAAGTGCCTCAAGACTGCAACATGTACAACTTCCATCTGGTTTCAGTTCCCACAAACCACCTGGATCTGGGGTACAAACGATGAAAATAAATTTGATCAGAACAGATGGATCTCTTTTAAAAAGAGGCAGAAATGAGGGAGTAATCAGCCAATCTTTTTTTGAGTGTGGTCCAGGTTTTAAATGTCACATGCAGAGCGACTCCAGCGGATGACGAGATAGCTACAATCTAACAATTAACAGCAAGTACGCAAGAAGAAATAGGAAAAAGCATATTCTCCTCAAACACATGCTCTCTTTGTACTCATTGTTCCAGATGTGTAAAGCAAATATGGATACACGTGACGGCTGCATTTCCTATTCCAGCAACCATGTTCAGAAATAAAAAATGGCTAACAGAACATACACAGCAGAACCAGTCTATTGAGTATGCAGGCACAAATAATGACCTAAATAACGCACAAGTCTATACAGTGTCAAAATATCTATTATGCACCATCTTACCTCAGATTTGTTTTGCGACTACAACACATCCACTCACGCAACACTTCCTGATTAGCAGTTACTGCCAATGGAGACTCAGCTCATGGTTTCTTCCTTAACCACAACTTCACTAGTATTGGCCGTATGTGCAGCCCTTCTTTTGGCTTGAATTTGCCGCACATATTCTGCCACTATGACATGGAATTTTGGAGCAAGTTTACTTGATGAAGTAACATTAAGCCCCGCCTTCTTCAAGGCCCGGGTGACATGCTTTTGAGCTTTTTGGAAGTGGATGGTGCAAAGAGAAGGAACAGTGGATCTCAGTATTGGCTTCCCACATGTAATTGGTCCCGCCTGAGCACTATAAACAAATGGATAATCAGTCAGTCACAGATAGTATGAAAGGGAATCATGTTTGGAAACCCAGAAACTAAATCACACATCAAATATAAGTTTTGCAATCTAAAAGACACGATTTAATCACTGTAGAAAACTAATTAGATAATTCATGTAAACTTCAGTTGTATTAGGTTTCTAGTTTCTACTAGAAATCTGATCCTAAAGAAAACGTATAGAAAAATTCACCACAAAATTAGTTGCTTCAGGATCTAGTTTCTACTAATAGACATGATCCTACCCTAATACATCAAACAGCACAATTTCTCGTGTTAAGCCCCAAAAGAAAAAGAAAGCATAGAAGCCAAGAAATAGAAGTGATAAAACACTGGAAAGGATGTAATATATATATATATGTAACCCTTCATATGCATACTTGTCTAAAGCCACAACTCCAGACAAGGAAGCTAGAACTCCGTAGAAGACGACTTAAAAAGAAGCAATTAGTTATCCTTTTTGTCCATTGGAAAATTTTTGCCGCGAGTTAATCTACTATACTTGATCAATCACATTCTCCAACCAGTCAGTGTCCTACATTGAAATTCCACAAAACAATAACAGAGACATGGTCATCACCATTACTTGATGGGACTTTCTTGCCGGGAGAGTGAATTGCCCCCTCTTCCTTTCCTGTCCTCTCAACACCCCGGATGGGGGAAAAGGAAGAAAAAGGACCTCCCTTTGTCACCCATCCCCAACCCAAAAAGAAAAAAGAAAGGCATCCAAGGGAGTGATGGAGCCTGCCATTACGTATATCCTGATAGTATGATCACTTCACATATAAGTTTATAGGTGAAAATGCTTAAGTAGTGACCTAGTGCAAAGCTGAACTTCAAATTCGAGAGCATTTCCTGCCCCCATGTCTCGCCCTAAGAAGTCATCGAGTTTACGAAACATACACAAACCTTTTTTGGTACTCTTGAGTCCCCTTCAATAGGATTCCATGGACAAAGGTAGAAAGCAAGGCTCTTGTTAAATTTTTTTCTCCCATTGAATAAGCACTGCCAAGTGTCATACTAGAAGATATATCAAGGAATCGAAATCCTAAACTCCTTGAACATAGAAGATAATTGCATCACTTTCGAAAGTAAACCACACGCCCATTGCATTATCTGATTAAGCATTTTTCTATGTCCAACTCGACCGAGTAGATTTTCATTCCTCTCCTGCTCCCACGTTTTACACTTCGATCTAGTAAAATTTCTGAAATGCAACTTTTCCTCCATATGGGTCACGCCCATTAAGAACATTTTCTATTCAATGTCAAGATGTTTCATCAGAAATAACTATGGTTCAACAAATTTCGATCCATCCTGAAATGGCCAGTATCCCCATTATTCCACTGGCTCTATTATTCTTCATTGTAGCCCGTACCAACTAATCCGACAGAGGCAAGACAATAATGACGACAAGTATATTACCCAGCAAATAATCTGCACAATTTTCTAATTCACTAACCAAAGAGGGCGGAGTAAAAGAATTACCTTTTGATGACATAGCCGCAAGCCTTGTAGAGCTTCTGCTTCGAATCAGACAATATATGCAAATGGCAAAAGCTCGTCAAAGCCATGGCCTTCAATTTACACCCAACGAACGCGCACCTACAATTGTTGCCCTTGGCTTCGAACTCAATCCTACTGACGGCGCTGTTCCCGACATTCTCTCCGATACCTTCCCCATTCGGCGCGTCCCGCTCCGACCCGTCCACCTCCACCAGCTGGTTCTCCTCCTTGAAGGGGCTCACCCCGTACTTCCAGTAGTAATCCCTGTACTGGACCTTGAGCTCCTCCATGAGAGCCCAGTAGTGGTCCCGGTAGCACCTGGAGAGCTGCCTGAGGCGGCGAGACCGCCGCCTCAGGACCTCAGGGCGCGTGAGGTGGGAGCTGCGGGATAGGATCAGGTCCTCGTGGGCCGGGGCGAGGGGGTTGTCGGCGGCCGCGCTGGTGGAGGCGACGGCGTGGAGGGTCGGGTTTTGG
>JANUWG010000952.1:0-10018 GCA_025175695.1 Eugenia klotzschiana | reverse complement strand
CCCATAGGTAGTATAGGATCCAAATTAGATTTGATAAATATCGATGCAATCAATTGTTTCAAGTCTGACCCTAATTAATTAATAAATTGACTCCCATTAAAACAAAATTCATTTGATTGAAATTATCTACATCTACCAATTCGACATAGATTCAAAATATTTTATCTAATCATATGACGAAGAAATAGAATTTGTTCCCCAAATCAAACAAATTCTTAAAGAAAAAATTTCTATAACTTCTTGATCTTGATTCCCCTCCCAGATTTCAAAACGGGTTGTTTGTTAATTTCCTAGCTTGTTGTGAGATAGAGGTACTTCTATCTCATCTGAAGGAGTGAATCAATAAATGAAAGTGGAAGAACGGGAATTTCACCCTCTTTTCTTTTCGAAGCAGACCAATCACTTCCTAAACAGATCGTTACTTCGTATCCCTTCTATTTCTTTTTATATATTTTCATTCTAAAATTTTATGGAATTTTGAAAGATAGAAAGATCTTTCGGGTCTAGTCTGACCATTCAATTATATTGACAATTTCAAAAAAACTTTTCATATTATACCATGAGCTTAATATAGTATGATGCAGCATCTCCATTTCTTCTAAGATAACACCAGAACAAAACTTGCATTCTCTCTAAAACACTAGAATATCTCCTCTTGAGATGAAACGATGACCAATGATCTTCCGAATTTAAGCATTTCTCCTAACTGCAAATAAAGTCATCACATAAGTAAGCGAAACAATATATGGAAACAAGTTCAAAACTTAATTAATTAGTCTACACTAAATTTGCCCAATACAATATCGGTTTACTTCCGACAACTTGGATCTCGATTTCAACAAACTATTTCATACCTCAAAGGCCAAAGGCTGTCGTGACTTGGTCCATGAGCTCTCGAAGCTCTTGCTCTTTCTGTGCCGACATATATGATAATATGTTACTCGACTTAAAGACTGCCCAAAATTAATGAAGGAGCTTTAGCAGAAGTTTTTCAACTTCTCTGTTCCTCTCAACCTTGATTTGAGCGTTTTGGATTGCTTCTTTCGCTCGAGCCTTGGCCTTTAAAAAGCGAGCTTCGCCTTTATAGTAATTAAAGTCAGAATTGAAAAAAATGAAAAATGTGTATTGACATAAGAAAAACAAAACCTTTACCCCTCCATAAGGGGACTCTCCGTCGGGGGATTTTACATCAGGGGATTTTGATTTCCTGCTGCGAAACTGCTCATCACTTCATCTGTAGAGCTAAATACATCTTGTCGCTTTAAAAATATACTCTCTAGCCATTTATCCTCAGAGAGGACAACAACAGGTTCTAATGCAGCAACTTCTTCAACTTGTGGAGGAGCAACTTCCTCAACTTGTGGAGGAGCAATAGATTGTAATTCGAATAACTCAAAGTAGTATTTTCACTGCTCCGCATCTAAATCAGGACAAATTGCGATGCCTTGCTTAAGCAACCCTCCCAAGTAAAATGTGGTCCTCTCCTGGGTATTGGAAACGATTTTGAAGCGACTGAACATTTTGGACATTTCCACTTATCATTGTCCAAATGGGTCACGTGCTTCCATGGATCTTCTTGTTTCTTTGGAATATCCATCTAGAACCCAATCCAAAATTGACCAAAATAGGTACAAAATTTTGCGCAGATTCAGTGTAGACATCTATCTATCTACAACCATATGTGAATAAAATGTAAAACGATTATCTCTATCTCGGGAATCAAACCCCCCTTAATCAATAACCCAGTCCAAAATTGACCAAAATCAAGTAAGAAATTTTGTACAGATTCAGTATAGACATCTATCTATCTACAACTATATACGAATAAAATGTAAACGATTATCTCTGTCTTGGGAATCAATCCCCCTTAATCAGTAACCTTTGGGGTCAATTTAAGGGGGATTGATTCCCGAGACAGAGATAATCGCTTTGGATTGGGTTCTAGGTGGATATTCCAAAAAAACAAGAAGATCCGTGGAAGCACGTGACCCGTTTGGACAATGATAAGTGAAAATGTCCAAAATGTTAAAGTCGCTTCAAAATCGTTTTCAATACCCAGGAGAGGATCACATTTCACCTGGGAGGGGTACCTAAACAAGGCATCGCAATTTGTTCTAGTTTAAATGCGGAGCAGCGAAAACACTACTTTGAGTTATTCGAATTACAATCTGTTGCTCCTCCACAAGCTAAGGAAGTTGCTCCTCCACAAGTTGAAGAAGTTGCTGCATTAGAACCTGTTGCTGCTGTCCCAGCTGAGGATAAATGGTTAGAGAATATATTTTTAAAGCAACAAGATGTATTTAGCTCTACAGATGAAGTGATGAGCAATTTCACAGCGGGAAATGAAAATGCCCTAATGCAAAATCCCTCCACGGAGAGTCCCCTTATGGAGGGGTAAGGTCTTGTTTTTTTATTATGCCAACACACATTTTTCATTTTTCCAATTCTGACTTTAATTACTATAAAGGCAAAGCTCTCTTTTTAAAGACCAAGGCTCAAGCGGAAAAAGTAATCCAGAACGCTCAAATCAAGGCAAAGAGAAACAAAAAAGCTGAAAAACTTCTACTGAAGCTACTCCATTAATTTTGGGCAATCTTTAAGCTAAGTAACATATTACCATATATGTCGGCACAGAAAGAGCAAGAGCTTCGAGAGCTCACGAACCAAGTCACGACGGCCTTTGGCTTTCGAGGTATGAAATAGTTTGTTGAAACCGAAATCCAAGTTTTCGAAAGTAAACCGAGGTCACATTGGACAAATTTAGTATAGACTAAATAATTAAATTTTGAACTTGTTTCCATATATTATTTCGCTCACTTATGTGATGACTTTATTTGCAGTTAGGAGAAATTCTTAAATTAGGAAGATCACTAATCATCGTTCATCTCAAGAGGATATATTCTAGTGTTTCAAAGAGAATGCAAGTTCTGTTCTGGTGTTATCTTAGAAGAAATAGAGATGTTGCATCACATTATATTAGGCTCATGGTATAGTACGAATAGTTTTTTTGAAATTGTCAATACAATGGAATGGTCGGACTAGACCTGAAAGATCTATCTTTCAAAATTCCATAAAATTTTGAACTGAAAATAAATAAAAAGAAATAGAAGGAATACGAAGTAACGATCCTTTCAGGAAGTGACTAGTCCGCTCGAAAAAGAAAAGGGGGTGAAATTCACTCCTTCAAATGAGATAGAAGTATCTCTATCTCACAAGAAGCTAGGAAATTAACAACAACCCCTTTCATTGAGGAAAAGGCAATCCCTCTTTAATAACTGGTTTGCCTATGAGTCTTTCTTTGAATTTATGATGGAGAGAAGGGGAAGCAATAGATAGCCTTTCAGCTAGCAATGAAGCAGCAAACAAAAGGATTAACTAGGTAAGAAATTTTGTACAAATTCAGTATAGACATCTATCTACACCTATATACGAATAACTGTAAAACGATTATCTCTATCTCAAGAATCAATCCCCCTTAATCAATAACCCAGTCCAAAATTGACCCCAAAATCAGGTAAGAAATTTTGTACTTATTCAGTGTAGACATCTATCTACAACTACATACGAATAAAATGTAAAACGATTTTCTGTCTCGGGAATCAATCCCCTTAATCAGTAACCCAGTCCAAAATTGATCCCAAAATCAAGTAAGAAATTTTGTACAGATTCAGTGTAAACATCTATCTATCTACAACTATATACGAATAAATTGTAAAACGATTATCTCTGTCTCAAGAATCAATCCCCCTAATCAGTAACCCTGTACAAAATTAACCCCAAAATGAGGTAAGAAATTTTGTACAGATCTATCTACAACTATATACTATATACGAATATAATGTAAAACGATTATCTGTCTCAGGAATCAATCCCCCTTAATCAGTAACCTCCCCCTTCGCAGGAAAAAAGAGACGAGAGGGAAAGAACAGCAAGAGAGAGAGGCGACAGAGTGTGGAAGGCTTCTGCCCTAGAGAGAAAAAATGAAAGAGAAAGAGTTACAGATACATACCTTAGAGTCGCGAGAGGGAGCCCTGGAGCCCTGGAGCCCTGTCACAGAAAAAAGAGAAGCGAGAGAGTAAGAACGGCAAGAGCGAGAGAGGCGACAGTGTGTGGAAGGCTTCTGCCCTAGCGAGGAAAAAGAAGAGAGTGGCAGAAAGAGAGAAGGGAGAGTGAAACAATTAAATGAAAGAAGAGCAAAAAGGCAACGTTTGTACGGAAGGAGCTGTATTAGTCTTGCTTGCAAATTTTTTATGATGAAACGTCCAAAAAGGATCGGTAAAAATCAAAAATCAGACACCATGTAATCAATGTTATTTAACCATCTAAAATTTTCGACCCCAACGTCGAACGAATCGGCCAGGGCCAAACTGACTTGATGTGGTCCTTGAGCAACCTCTTGTGCTTGAAGTCGGAGCCACAGACGCAGAGCCAACGCTTGCCGCCGTTCTTCAGTCGTGGGTCCTCCAGTCGCCCTTGACGGAGAGGGGCTTCCTGCACCTGCAGCACGTGAAGGGCTTCAACCCATGCTTCCGCTTGTAGAGCGTCCGCATGGTCGGGAAGTCCTTGAGCGAATTGGCCCTCGGGTGGTCGATGTGGTTCCGGCACCCCTCAGCGCAGCAGTAGTATGGTATCCCCAGCATGGCCCATGGCTGCGTGCCCTTGAGAGATTCTGGCCCTCTCCCGTACTGCGAACCGTGCCCCCACATGTGCATCTACAACGCAAATTCATGTGGAGAAGTAACATGTGATCTTAGTGTGATTATTATGTTCGTAGAAATTTCATTTTCTGCATCATTTTACCTGGAAATACACACACACAGATAGATATATCCATCAATCGCTTCTCAGCTTCTTCTCATCTGAAGGTTGTTGTAGCAGTTGAACATTTTGCAGCAAATATTGCATGAAAATTGGGTGAATCCAATGAAAATTTCTTCCGCGGTAAGGATCCAATATCTTTCCCCACCTGCACTTCCGCTCGTAGCTTCCGAGGAAGAACCCGCCGACCCGCCTGAATAATTATGGCGGCAGAATTTGGAGCCAAACCCTGACGGCTTCTATACCGGCCACCTCCGAACCTCATCACGTCCTCGAAGAGCTGCTCGCGGTGGTGGAGACCTTACCGCTCGACTTGCTCGTAGCAGCTCCCCGCTGCAGCACCTCTAGTTCTCAAGCTCATTGACGGTGACCATGGTTATGATGGCGCAGTTGGCCGTGACAGCATGGCACATCACCAGGAGGACTCCAAGGATCGCTGCTAGGGTCGCAAGCTTCGTTATTTGCCCACGAGAGAGTGAGATTGATTCTTGGCATGATTGTTTTGTGTTTTGGTGAGTGATAAAGGGAAATGGTGGGTGGTTTAAATAGAGGAGTTCTATTTGGAGTATTTGTCAGAATGCTCTGCCCACAACCGAGAATCTGTATAAGAAGAAAATCTTACCATCACCAGCTTGTCCATTCTGTAAACATGAATCAGAGACAATTGAACATCTGTTCCTACTGTGCGAGTGGCCAGACTCGGTGTGGAAGGACCCTGCGGTAAACGTTCAGATCTCGCGTCAACAGGTATCAAGATTCAAAAATTGGCTGCAGGATCTACTGATACAGAACGAAAACACACCTACCTTCGAGGAAATTGCAACCCTGTTGTGGTTTATGGTTTATATGGAAAGCAAGAAACGAGCTTGTGCTCCGAAGCATATCCCCCATTTCGAAAACCCTAATTGAAGCTTCCAAGTCAGAACTCGGTAATTACAACAAATGGAACTCACAAAGTTTGAAGCTTTACACTGATTCAGCTCAATCGACCGAGATCTGGATTCCACCGAAGCAAAGAACTTTCGAGATCAACGTTGATGGAGCTTTTTGGGAAGTAGGAACAGAGGGAGTTGTCGCGGGGGTCCTTCGAGAAGAGACGGGGAGCCTTGCTTGACGGACTCGCCATAAAAATCCCAGCTTCGTCGGCGAACCAGACAGAGGCGTTGGCGGTGGCTGAAGCTCTGAAGAAGTTGGAGTCTATGGGAGAGAACGCGATTGTACTTGAATCTGATTCTGCAGAAGTGATAAACCGAGTGCTGAAGCAGACTCACGTGAGTTGGGACTTGGAAGCCCAAAACCAAATGGCCCAATATAGAGATCTATCTCTGGCCCATTGCTACAGATCCGCGAACAAAGTAGCTGATTGGATCGCAAAAGCCCATATTTGGAATGATCTTCCTGTCTCGTGGTTAGCTAGTCCTCCCTAGCTTTTATGGGATTTATTATGTTTGGATGCTCTTGGTTTGGGCTTTGTGTTTAAGAACTCTTGAATTTTTCAATTAAAATAAGGAATTTCTAAAAAAAAAAATATAGAGGAATTCTACGATTTTGTCATTTTGGAGGTGGTGGCCTTGAACGTGGAGGAAACGGTGGGTTTGGACCGACACGTAATCCAAAAGTTGCCATTGACGTGCACAGTGATCAGCCAGCCTTTTGTTTGATCGAGTGTAGAGATGATCATGGGATTGCCCATTTCGACTGTGACTGTGATTTTTCCTACTCCATTCGCAGTGTCTCAACCTCCACGTTGATGTGGCCATGCAAAAAGCTCCCGAAGATTTATCTCTACTTTTCGTTAAAACATGGAATTATTGTCTCTGCAAGTTAATTCTTGAATACAATCAAGTTTAATCAACTATCTCTTTGATGTTCTCTACCGGTTTCAATTGTTAAAGACCGGTCGAGAGGCCCTATTCATTCATTTTATAAGGGTGCACTACTACTCATGTATTGATTTTCGAATGCTTGATCTACATCGAGTTGTTTTGGTCAAGACTACTAAGAAGTAGACACTATATTAATGGTTGTTCGGCTATAGCTATGCGGACGGCATTCGCCATTTTAAGAGGCAGGGATTGAAAAGCACACCAAGGATTTGTCATTGATGTGATTCTCGTATAATCAAACCTCTCATTTTGTATTTTCATAATTTGATTCCAGTTGAATGCGTAAATTACCATCTTGGTGACCTCATGAAAAAAAATTAGCTCAATAAAATTTTTTCTTCGTCGTATCCTCTTCTGCAGCCTCTCTTCACGGGAAAGTGGAAACATATGCAGAAGTTTGCTCTTTACATGAACAACCTCATGTTCTCTTGGTCGAATCGATGTACCGCTTGTACAGATTCACGCTATTTGCGGACAAAGGCGAGGAAAACTGTATATGAGTCGCTAGGGCTTCTTAGCCTGCAGTAACATGGAGAATGCCGATAAGCGCTAAATTTTATGATATGTTGAGAGGACAAAAGCATTACAGCGGTCGAGTTCGTCAAGCAAGTGATTCTCGTTAAGACGGATCAGTCGCCTTCGTTCATAAAACAGAAGACTGTATAATTCTTACATTGCCAAAATTGGAAATTTAAGAAATGACCGAAGGTTAAGCGTGACAATAATCAAAGTAAGAAGAAAAAAAAAGAGAGTGCAAAATCGAGGATATATAGTCTTTTTAGTCATCTGGGTAGCAACAGTCAAATCGAGAACAACATCAGTTGAAACCAACATCTACTCGTCAGATCTCTTACTTTTCTCTTTTAGTTCTCTTGTTATTTTTTCCTCGACTTAAAATAGAATAAGGTCTCATTTTCAAAGAAAAATATATAAGATAATAAAAATAAAATAAATAAAAAATGGAAAAATTCTAAAAATTAAGAAAAATAAGAAAAATCCCTAACAATAGAAAAACTTAGATTAGGCTAGCTTGACTTCGTTCTCATATATTCGGACCTAGATTCCCTAAATTTCGTAGATTTTTTTTTTAGGAAACTCATGAACACCTTTGAAAGTAAACCTGAACCACATTCTCTAAGCCCTGAGGGCTTTGTTCGGATTTTATGATGCGATTTATCAATGCCATGATCCTTAATTGTGCACTTGATTTTATTAGTTGTGATTTGCCTAGGTTTATGTACTTTAGACTAAATCTAGTTTTAAAATTTTTTGGAAAAAAAAAACAAAAATAACCCGCATAAACACTTAGCAAACTCTCGTTCTTAAGTTTTTGATGAATTAAGATTGAGATTTGATTTCCTAGAACCAAAAACGCACACCAATGCAGGGCAGTGCAGTACATTTTCCTTGCAAAAACGAGAATGTTGCTCGTGTCTGTTATTTACTCGCTCAAAAGAGTTGGATGAAACCCCACAATAAATAGCAAAAATTATTCGTAATGAATCTTGATATTTATTTTTACATTTCAATATGCAATATGTTATATAAGAGTATTACTATGAATTAATTTTTGATTAATTCAAAATGTAAGATGAAATTTCACAAAGTAATTATGTAATTATTTGACTTAAATGACAAAAATTGAGAAGAGAAATTATTTCCGAGAATAGAAATTATGTGTAGTTACCAACATATTTTTTGTTCCAAGAACAAAAATTATATGCAATTACCAAACGTTTTATGATTCTCTAAAAATTATTTAGATAACAGAATTAAAAAAAAATCATCTTAATCAGAATTACTTTTTGGAATCAGAATAATTGTCATACAGGCCCTAAGTTACTCACCCAGTTGTTGCGTTCACGGTCAGTTCGATGTTTCAATGTGGACACACAGGGGTCACCCCACCGATGGATATGACCATTTTTGCACGAGCTCTTTCCTCTATAGTGGTAGACACAGCAGACGGAAGATTTGCAGCTTGCATGGGCTCACATCATGATTGGGGTTTGATTCCTTGATCTCAATCGAGATCTAGTCGCTAGCGTTCGCAGGTCTCGTCTCATATGCTGTGTACAAGTTCTTTTTGGTCCCGTCTCAGATGGAGGCGTGCGCTCGCCCAACAGAACTATTTTTCTCCATCGGTAGCTTCTTTTTGTTTTAAAGGCCGTTCAGGTTTCCTTCGGTCACCCGTGCATTTCAAGTGCAACACTTTGGCCAACTGCGCTTACCTGGCAGCACTATTTTGTTGATCACCGTCACTTTCAAAGTGTAGCACTTTGGCTAACTGCACTCACCTAGCGACACCTTTCTTTTTCCCTAATAAGCACTTCTTTGTATTAGTTAATCAATCAAGGTTTTTCCTTATTCAAACATGGTAGATGATCCATTTTGAGATTCACCAAATTGACCCAGGAATGTTTCCATTTTAGTGAGGAACCATTTTTCCTATGGCCCCATTGGCATCCCAGAAGCAAGTCGAGAGCGCACTTTGTCCGAGCCTTTTTTTCTTATGTTTTAGGTCTAACGATTCACTCCCCGCACTCATAGGATCGGGTAGACCACAGGTTTTCTTCCGATTCACCCACCTACTGAAGGGATTCCTGCTCTGATACCACTTGTCACGTGTTGACAGCTTGAGGGTCGATCCGTACAGCGACTTAATTTTCCTTGGATCGTTGGAGTGCCAAAGCTAAGCATTTTATTGACGATTCACCCGGATCGCATAGAGAGAGAGAGAGAGAGAGAAACTCTGGGAAGATACCTTTTGTATTCTTTCTTGTGGATGATCAAATAAGAATGAGAACACATCTTTATATAGTAGAGAGTCTTGGATTACAACCGTTGATATATATATTTGATCTGATGGCTAAAATCGCATCTCCCATTTACCTAACCACTGACAATAAAATGGGAACGTTCCACAACACAGAATAATTACAGTTTCACCCGTCCCTAAGAATATTTTAGAATAGGGTAGAAAACCCTAGGCAAACTCTAGAGGGCCAAGACACATCAGGTCTTGGGGTTCTTATTGGCTAGATGATTGACCGATCGTGCCAGGAAAACCTCGGCACTTGTCACATGTATATTGTCCAATTTCAATGTGGTGAGAAAGAACCCTTTGGCCCAAAAAAGAAAAGACTTTGGTCAATATTTTGGGTTAGTTGAAGAACAAAGAATCCGAATATCACCCACCCATCGATGACCCAGTTGGTAGGGTGGGCTTGGGACTGTGCGTTCACGAGCGCTAGATCTTGGGTTCAAACCCCCTGCTGAACATCGGTGATTTAAGTGAAGGGTCGTGACGGTGG
>JANUWG010000951.1:0-10020 GCA_025175695.1 Eugenia klotzschiana | reverse complement strand
TGGAGGGAATCTGGTGTCATGGAAGAGTAAGAAACAGAGTGTTGTTACTCGCTCCAGTGCGGAGTCAGAATATAGAGCTATGGCGTATGTGACATGTGAATTAGTGTGAATTCAGCAGTTATTGACTGAGCTAGGCTTGAAAGCTTCAGTTCCTATGCCTTTGTGGTGTGATAATAAGGCTGCAATGCATATAGCTTCCACCCCGTGTTTCATGAGAGAACAAAACACATTGAGGTTGATTGTCATTTTATTCGAGAAAAGTAGCAAAGTGGAATGATTGTTCCCAGTCACGTTAGAACTAGTGAACAACCTGCAGACATTTTTACTAAACCTTTGGGTTATGGGAGGATAAAACATATTTGTAACAAACTGAACATGATTAATATCTATGCTCCAGCTTGAGAGGGAGTGTTAGAAGTATAAAGGGTAAAGTTATCTTTGTGTGACTCTTAGGGTTTATTGGGTTGCTAATGTATAAATACCATTTTATTGAATAATAAGAAATCAACTTTTCCTCTTATAGGGAACAAATTACAAATACTCAAAAGTTGGGGGAATATTTCATAGATAGAAGAACATCACGAAACCCTAGATTTGTCTATATAAGCACGTTTATGCCTCACAAATCAAGGTCAGACAATTTAAACTTTAGAACATACAAGAGAAAAAAACCTGAGAGAGAGATAGAGAGACAGAGAGAGCCAAAGAGAGATAGAGAGAATAGAGCAAGAGAGAGTCTCAACCGTACATCCTCAACGTTGCCCCCTCTAACCCATGACCGACGTAGTAGCAGACTTCCCTGTTCCAACCACGAATCCAGCTAGCTGAGGCAGCCACCGGCCTAATGTGAGAAGTTGTTTCGAGACCCGAAAACAAGCCTTGCTTTAAGTCGCAACAAGTGCCTAGGTTCAAAGCTCGATGTTATGGTGATCTGCTGAGTCGAAGACCGCTGTTGCTCAAGACTGAGACTTGTTATTCTGCTCACTGACCCTTCCTCTCTACTGATTCGAGATAGGAATTCCAGCGGCGGGACGCTACCCTTTACTGTGGCCTCTATTTCGTCCAAAAACAAGAGAGAGTAGATTGGCTCTGTTTTCTAGCTAGCTGCCGACAAGACCCATTGCACCGACGACCTTGAAAGTCCTCACTCGACGCTTCCTACTGATGTCCTTTACTCGTGACATCCCTCCCTTATTACATCCGATCTACCATTGAGTCGAGGGGCAATCATTCTGCGGTCGTAGGTTCTCCGACGGAAGCAACCCGATCCGGCATTCCTGTCGGCGAGTGATTCATGAGCCACCACGAGGCCTAACATCAACACTGAGCAGTCCACCTAAAGAGACACCTCTCGTTTGTGTCACCTTGGTCGTCGGCGCCCTTGGCTTGCACTTGCGAAACTCAGATACTCCATAGACGATATGTTTTTGTCCACTCTTATTGTTGTCAGTTGATTATCCATTTTTTTCACTGTACACATTTATTATTTAATAAATAAAAAGGTAGACATAGGCGATCATAGCTAATGTTTCTTTCGGATGTTATCATAAGAGTCTCACATACTAACTTGCCAAAAAAATACAAAGCACATCGAATAATTTGAAGAAAGACTGTCGGAAATCACTTGGCCTTTCAGTGCTCTTACCTTATTCGTATAATGCCAATGTTACTATATAATGAGGCAGAAACAGATCAGATCCTTGTAATTAGATCGAGAGCAAGAGAAATCAACAAAGAAATAAAATGAAGACATGAAAGAATCGGTCCGAATGTCGGTACCTACTCTATGGGAAAAGTCAATTGCAAATAATCACTAATTATTTTGACCAATGCGGAAACCGCAATGAAATTAAAATTGAGAAGAATAAGATTCACCTCAGGCCCTATTTTGAAATAAAGAAATCAAAAAAAGAAAATGACGAAAATGCCCTTGGTTAGGCTCTTTTTTGAAATAAAGAAGGCACTTCAGGTCATTATTTGAAACAAGATTCATCTCAGGCCCTTATTTAAGAAAATGAGAACACTTCAAGTCTTTATTTAAAATTTTTCCTAGACTCTTTTTGTATAAGCTTCTTAACATAATAACTTGAGAAAAACAATATTTATATTGCTCTCAAACCCTAATGTCGGTCCAAGTCCATAAAGAGTTCAAGACATACTCCAC
This sequence comes from Eugenia klotzschiana, assembly GCA_025175695.1. Classification (NCBI taxonomy): domain Eukaryota; kingdom Viridiplantae; phylum Streptophyta; class Magnoliopsida; order Myrtales; family Myrtaceae; genus Eugenia; species Eugenia klotzschiana. Next base: position 7,856 of record JANUWG010000951.1, on the reverse strand, counting down.
ATATTTCCACCTTGACATAAGCAATAACAATCTTCTCCTCCCACCAAAGTCAAACTCAGCTGCAACAAATATTAGCCAAATGCAAGCAATGACTGAATTTGGCAATATGCAATGGTTTCGCCCATATATGAGCTGGATTATTTTCTATACCAATGTTCAAGACCTTGATATAACCATCCGCAAGAATGTCTCGAATAAAATGATGCAGCACGTCAATGTTCTTTGTCCTCTCACGATACATCTAATGTTTAATGAGATATATAACACTCTGATAATCACAATGGACAATAGTCACACAACGATCCACACTGAGCTCTTCAAAGCCTGTTAACCATATGACCTCTTTTACTACCTCTGTAATAGCCATATGCTATGCCTCAGTTATAAACAAAGCGACCGTGTGTTGTAACGTAGGCACGTGCAAGAGCTAGTTTTTTTTTTCTCAAATAAACATTTACCCGCTAATTTTCCAAACCGAATGTGTGCCGTTGGTTCACTTTATGTCCAAGGTAATCGATCGTTTTAATGAGCGGCCAAAAAAATCACCTACTTATATAAGGCAATTGATGACGAAATACACGTGGACGGCACTCGAGAAACAAGCGAACTGCGGGGCAAACTAGACTAGACCGGATCGATGGCGAGCTAAGCCTACTGCCCGACTGAAAATGTCACGCACAAATTGTCCGGCACGTAGAAACCAATATGCTGTTTTCTCATAAGATAGCCGGGCCTGAAATGGAGGGGATATGGCCGAACAAGGAATTTGACGGCGGAAACGCTCTTTGGACTTGGCAAATCACAAACCAACGAAGTTCCTATAAGATCACCACAACTTCGAAAGTAAATAGAGCGGGGAAATGGGAGGTATTTCTTATTATGGGTTGGTTTTGGTTAGGAACTTCTTACGTAAAATGTTGTCCGGAAGAAATTGGTACACACTCGACTATCCCCTACCTTACAACATGATTAGGCAAGAAGTTACGATAGTTAACCTCTTTGTGCCAGCGAGGAGCGAGAGAAGCAAATGGGCCGTGGCGATGTTAGGATTTGCGCCTATTCGCATCAATTCGGTGATTAGCTTGCTACTTTCTGTAACCCTACTCGTGTTATTTTTCCATTTCCTTTTAGCGGTTCAACCTATTTAGAAAGATTGTCGGTGTACGAATGTAGCCTCGATCCATCCGGCGATTATTACAATTTCTCTTTTCGGGCACACGCGAATCTTGTTAAACTCGATATGTTTGAACGAGGATAATAAATACGGCACTAAATGGCTATTTTCGTATGTTCGGTGAAGAAAATCCATTTGATTTGGGGCAAACAAAAGAACCCAAACGGGGCCATACCCACCTTCATCCTTCTTCTTCTTCTTCTTCTTTTTAAGCACCTACCTTGTATTTCAATAAAGATAAAACTTTTCGAAATATATTTTTGGCCAAGAAAAGGCTTTATAAGTTCACCTTCATCTTCCTTATTTCCTCGAACCGTCGCCCGTTGAATTTTCTTCTCTAGTTCCGAATCCGCCGGTCAAGTTAAATAAAAAAAGAAAAATATCTCTAGCTAAACAAAAAAAGTCGAGAAACGTATATATCAATTTGGATTCTTCGAATCCATCAATCAATCAGTTAATCATTACCCTAACAAGTGGCAATTAATTAATAAACAAACATCTAATCGAGATGAAAATTCGACATTTCTTTCTCGAGCCGCACTTTTACGATCTATTTCTATCGCATAATATTACGGCATATAATAATAATTAAATAATAAAAAATATCACAGCACGACGTAAAATTAATTTACCTTAAAGTTCGACCAAAAAAAAAAAAGTGTACCTTAAAGAATTCCCCGAACTCGAATCCCACTAATCATTCATTCACTGGCGGGCCCCACCTAGGAGGAAGCACCCCCGTGGGCTGTGGCCCACAACAACAGGCCTCAATCATTGGACGTTCGATCGCGAGCCAGACTCATGTGACTGAGAAAGTGCCCTTTCCTCTTCGGACGCTTTTGCCCTCGCCTTTGCCCAAGGCTCACGTCCGTCATAATTTTCGTACATATTACTCATATCATGTCATCATCAGCCAATGAAAATAACGGAAATTTCAAAAAATTAAAATTAAATGTTTCTTTCCATCGAAATTTTAAAAAAAAATCTAATAAGGGCTAGTGACCCTCGGCCGAATGTCCTCCTCGGGAAAAAATGGACATTTGGCACTAAAGATGTGATCTTATCATTTACAAAGTGGTAAAGGACGAAAATGCTCTGCAACCCTTCTTTAAAATAATGAAGGCGTTTTAGGATTTTATTTAAAACAAAATCCATTTCAAACCCTTATTTAAAAAAATAAGGAAACTTCAGGCCCTCATTTGAAATTTTCACTTATTACTCATATCAACAGCCAAAGAACATAATTCCTTACTAAAAAAACAGCCAATGAAAATAACGAAAATAAAAAAAATTAAAATAAAAGTTTCTTTCCATCGAAATTAAAAATTTAATAAGGGAAAGTGAAAATGGACATTTGGCACCAGCATGGCGTTTCTAGCTTCTCGGTCATCTTGTCCGAAAGTTGCTGGCGCACACGAAAGGGACAGTGATTACTCCAAAGCCGTCCAGAAAAATAAAAAAAATGGAGTCTTTTCAAACACTACTGTGATTATACTCAGTTTTCGTCCACAATTCTCGCCCAATCGAGAGAGAAACAGAGTTGGGGCTGCGATATTAGTGGCGATGACTTGACCCGCCTCGTCTCCCGGTCTTCCTCGGATCTCCTCACATGCGCTTGTGTACTCGTTCCAAGGCCTCACTGATGGAGTCTCCGTTTTTTGTCCTCTTCCTCCTCCTCGCGCCCGCTTGAGCTCGACAGATTCACGGAGCGACGCTGAAGATTGATGTGGGTTTCCACGCTTTGGTGCTGGAAACGAGGGTCCTGAGGTCGAGGACGCGTACCCCATTTTTCAGCTGTGTTTATGGGGGCCTGTGGAGTTGTTGTTAAGATCGTTTCTGCCGATTGATTTGTGAGTTCGAAGGTGGGTGGGAATGGGATGGTCCGATTCGTGCGTGTAGTGATAGATTCGTAGCTGAGTTAGTGATTTCTTTGGTGCCCTGGATTTGTCGATTGGTTGGATATGATATCTGATGATTATGATCCGAGCTTGTTTCAAGCTCTTCCTGATGATGTCCTGGCCCTTGTCTCCCAGTCCCTGTCGCCGAGGGATTTGTGTAATCTCGGTCTGTGTTGCCGGAGCTTATATGCTCTCGCGCAATCTGAGAAAGTTTGGCTCACTCAGTGTGATGCGCTGGGGGTTATCCACCACAAAGATTTGATCGAATGGAGGAAGGGGGTGTCGTCTTATAAGGCGCTCTACCGCTTTCTCTTCTGCGTCCAGCCGCTGATTGGAATTTGGGTTCACCAGAATCCCGAGCTTGGTAATGTGGTTTATGTTATGCCAGGGTTTGTTTCGGTTGTCGGGTGCCGGATAATCCCGCAAGAATTGGGGCCACTGGGGATTGAAGATGGCCCTATACTGTGGGCGCCGGTTTTTGAAATCTTCGGGGATTTTGATGGTTCTGCTTCATTTTTCCTGCATGGTAGGGAGAGAGGAGTCGACTATGTTTATCCCGGATCTCTCAAACATATCAATAGGAATTGCAATGTGTTGCTGCTTGAGGTGGAACCGAGTTTGCAAGAGAATGGGGATAAGTTGTTCCACAGCAAGAGCTTTGTTCAGTACTCGGATTCAAGCAAGATCTGTAGGTCAGACAGTGCATTGTCGAGGTCGCAGAAGGTGTTAGAAGGGAATGACACGAAGGTGCCCTTCAGCAGGCTGTCCTTCAGTGATAGAAGAAAGTTGCTCGAGGTTGTAACCAACCAGGTACGTCAAAAGGTGCCCGACTCAGCCAATGGGCCTCTCTTTGCCTGTCTGAGGGATGATGATGAGAACTTTCGGAAAGACACACTGCTCCTGAATGAGCGGAGATCTTTAATATTTCATATGCAATCTTGTAAGATTGGTGAAGAGCACAGTGGTTTGCGTCTAGAAATACCTTATGATCTGACTCAGTTGGGGTTGAGTGAAATCAGAAAGAGTCTTGACCGATCGAGCAGCGCTATCAATTCTTTCAGTAGCGACAATGCTCATGGACGATGCGCCAAAAAGAAAACACTCGGTGGGTATTTTAGGTTTGGCATAAAGCAGATCCTCGGGAAGTCTATCTCGTATAGTGTCGGCCATGCTTTGAGAAATGGTTCTTCAAGTAGTGAGAGTAAGCACGCGCAGCTTCATGAATTCCTGAGATCCGGTGATATGATGGGATTAACGTTGAATGCATCCACTGTCAAGTTATCATCATATCGAGCATGGCCAAACATGCATGATAGTCGTTTTGCCCTTTACAAATTACCTCTGAAGCTCCCAAAACCTGACCAAGAATATGCTGGTTTGTGGGGTGGGACATTTGGATGGCCTCCAGGGAAGCCTACAGAAGATAAACCTGGGAAGGCTTTATTCCTTCTCATGCTCTCGTATGAGGAGTCCCAGGGTCAGTGCTTGCTCATTGCAACCAAAATATTAGAAGGCACCCACTATGTTCTTCATCCAAATGGTTCAGCAATGTTTATTGCCAATATAGATCAGCCATCACCAGATCCATTTCCTTGGAGTAGTGATGCTAACTCCCTCCCTGTGACCACAGATCATGCTTTCGTTGGGGAGGGCATTGCAAATGGTTATGGTTTTAGATATCCCGGTGCAAAGCCAGGTTCACTCTATGTATTGCATAATGGTCTAATCGCCTTCATTTGGAAGGAGTCAAGGGCCGTCTTGACCCTGCAGAGACTTAATTTACAAGACCTTTTAAAGAAAGGTGAACGCGTGCCTGCTCTACCTGCAATCGCCAACTTCGCATACTTGACTAAGTCATACTCAAATGTGTTTGCTGGCTTCTCAAACGCGTCAAATGGCCTGTTATCACCAAGGTATGAATCATCCCTATCTATAGTTTGACGGAATCCTGTTCTGGTTCACAGTATCAGTAATTTTCAGTTTCGAGCTCTATAATTATTACTGAGATTGCCTTGAATTGTTCTTGGAGAACCGATGCGTGGGCTGTCCTGTCTCATTCCCAATCACTTGAGAGATCAGCCACAATGATGATATAATTCTGACTACCCTACTCTTTCTTAAAGATATCTCCTTCAACATGAAGCCAATTAAAGTATCGGTATCATCATCATGCACTGCACATCTTGCTCATCCTCTCATGGCCAAGATCGGTTATTCTTCAATAGATCGTCTATTCAATCATATCCCCTGTTTTTCATGAGCATGGCAATTTATGGAGTTGCATTGATGATATTTATTGTTTTGGATGGATAAGCGAGTAAGATGCGTTTACTCTTCTTTGTGACAGGCAAAAGCAGACTTAGGAAATCTATGCGCATTTGGATTGGATTAGGGAAGTTCTAGCTGGTTGTCGTGCCAATGCAAGTTGGAATCGATAGGTGATTTTTAGATCTCCCTGGATGGGGATGATTCTTTTTGTATCAAAGGCATGATAGCTTCTGTCGATGTAATTACCAATTTAGCGCCGCCTTCAGTGCCGCTTTAGTAGCGTGGGCTCCTCTTGTTAAGGTCCTTGAAAGAGTCAGGTATGTTATTTTAACTGTTATAATAGATACTACTATATATTGTAAAGATCAACACAAAGGACCTAGCTGTTTTCAGTTTGCATTTTTGGCAAAGTTCTTCAAACCATTGTTGCGGACGACAAATGAAAGTTTCTCAGGAATCTGGTTGGAAGATTGGAAAGAAAATGGACTAGCAGCTAGCTGATATAAGCCAATACCGCACAAAGGCTATTTCTCATATATTCTCGGGACATCCCGAGAAATATTGCTGTGCTCTCAATTTCCTTTGATTAGGGTTATGATAAAACCAACTGAAACACATGATTATTGGGTGACCCTGATCACATTATCTGAAGCAACCGTAACACGACAGTTTGTAGAAATTCTTACGGTCGGACGACAAGGAGAAAATGAGCCTATATTGATGTTGTGAACCCAGAAGTTTATAATTTCATTTTTCCATGCAAAATGCAACTAGTTGATGAGGATGAGGCCTGGGGATGCTAAGCTCTAGTCTGACAAGATTTGACATTGCGGCTACTGAAAACTCAGAGAGGGATTAAGTTGAGTTGTAGTCTATGGTTTGTTTTTAGAGTAGCTCACAAAAATTTCAGATCGTGAAATTTTAGAAGGACCACCAAAGCTAATTCTAAAGCTCAGCTCGCACACCTTAACAGATGGTGAAACAAAAGAATTTCGAGGGAATTACTCTTCCCAATTCCCACAGGAAGAGACGTCTTATCACAAAGCATTGATGATGCCGTCTTTCTCGTCTATATCGTTTGAGATTCCTCTTTGTATGATTGATGATGCTAAGAAAATGGGGGAGAAATGAGCATCGGATGTAGCCAATGCTCTGCCAACGGATCCGGCAACCTTAAAGTAAGAAAAAGAGGGAAATTCATCTGGAAGAACGAACCCATTTGCTTAATAATCACGTCCACTGCAGAATTCAACGAAGGCTGCGCAATTAGGACCAAGACGCCCTCTTTATTCTGCTTTTTTGGGCCGACAGACCATAAGCAGTACCTTTTACGTCAAGTCAAATCTCTTTTAACGATGCAGGTTTACTTCACTGGAGATGGGACTCATAACGTCATACATGCCTTAGGCATGAGTAAGGTTCAGATTCAACTCTTCCAGAGTACAGCAAACATTTTATGTGTTTCGCTAAGCAGGAAAAATGTCCCCGATCACGTTCGTCGGCAACTACATTTTGAATTCAGCCGTTTTGGAATTAGTAAATTGAGCAGAGTGGCCGACTGTTTATTTTGCTTTCTGCCAAATAACAGGTGCAACTATTTTGTTACATCCAAAAGCCCCTATGTTACATCCTGGGGGGAGTGAAGAGAAACTAAACATCAAATGGACAAGAACCATCATCAGAAAGAATCGCTCATTCATCAAAATAAGTAATGAATATGATAACCAAAATGGTTGGCGTAAATCATGGAAACATCTTCTGGAGAAAAATGAAGTCAGAATACAAACATCTGCACTGTAATTATTTTCCTTTCACATGCGATCAAAATCATACTGTAGTTCTGACTTGGGCATTCTTGGAAAGCCGAACAAGGGACACAGGAGAAGCTAAAAGACATGAGAAATCTAGTTGCATGGCAAAAAAAATTTCGTATTTTTTCCATTATAAGACAAACTAAGATTTACATAAATCAGAATATCCAATCGAATTGCCGCCTGATAACATACGAAGTATGCAGAATAGGCAACAGGAAAAGTCAATAGGCACACCAGGAATCAGCAGATGGTAATGTTGTTTCAAGCTGAATTCAAGCAGGCAGCGGTTCCTCCAAAACTGTTTCAAGGGAAAGATGTGCATCAATACTTACCATAACCACTGAGAAAAATGACAAATCAAGCAAGTCGGCCTTCATAGTGTGTCTCTGTGTGTGTGTGTGTGTGTGTGTGAGAGAGAGAGAGAGAGAGAGAGAGAGAGATGTGAATTTTTGTCTTCCATTAATGTTCCTGAGATGGGGGTTGACGGACCCCAGGAAGGTTCTTTTCCATCTCATTTTGTGGGTTCTTTCACCTATTCAAGGCTTTTTGTTGCCGCGAGAGAATTTTTGTCTTTCATCGATGTTCCTGAGTTGGGGGTTGACAGGAAGGTTCTTTTCCATCTCATTTTGTGGGTTCTTTCACCTATTCAAGGCATTTTGTTGCCACGAGAGTGCTGATTCTTCGTCATGCCCTGCTTTATTG
>JANUWG010000950.1:0-10020 GCA_025175695.1 Eugenia klotzschiana | reverse complement strand
TGAATTTCCACATCCTCTATCCCGTGTGAAGCAACCAGCTGGTTATAAAGTAAGTCTGTCAGGATTCTTTTGTTTTTGTAGCTGCCTTCTTTATCATATCCTTAATGCTTTTTAACATATTTACAGCTGTCATATCAAATTATTGATGCATTAATTTGGCTTGCGACACGAGACATGATTAATGAGTTTAGAAAGAAAAAGTTGAAGCTTAGACCTGTCACATATTTATGTGGATCCAATAGCCCTCCTCCTGATGTGCCTATTGGTTATATGTGGAGTCCTCACCTTGTCCCTAAACCTAAAGGTAGAGTTAAGTTTGATACAGATTTATTGATAGCTTTGTCAGTTGAATCAATATTCCAAGTTATGAAACCTTAATTTCCGAACTGTTGATTTCTTCAATGATATAAGGAATTTGAATTACTAGCACCTTTTGTTATCTGTGTACTTTTAAAGGATGTCTTTCGTGATGTTGCCTGGCTTTCTTCCACTCTGCAGATTGGGGACCCAAGATTGATGTTGTTGGCTTTTGTTTTCTTGACCTTGCATCAAGTTATGAACCACCAGATTCACTGGTGAAATGGCTAGAAGAAGGTGAAAAGCCCATCTACATTGGTTTTGGTAGCCTTGTGAGTTCCTTCTTGTCAGCATGTCTGCACTGATCATTGGATGTTTCCTTTTTCTGCTCTGATCAGTTTTCCCTTTGTGTCGATATGAGCAGCCAGTTCAAGAACCACGGAGAATGACAGATATCATAGTCAAAGCTCTTGAAGCAACTGGACAAAGGGGCATCATTAGTAAAGGATGGGGTGGTCTTGGAAACTGTATGTTTGGATCCTCTTTCTGCTGATTGAAGATTGCATAAATGCTCAATTGATTTACACTAATTCTGGAGCAAGCTTTCCATGTCATAAGCTTTGTATGGATAGCGTGTACTGATATTTTGATGCTCTCTTGCCCTTCTGTCTCACAGTGGCAGAACCAAAGGAGTATGTGTACCTTCTTGATAACTGTCCCCATGACTGGCTTTTTGCAAGATGTAGTGCAGTGGTAAAACTCTGAGCTGCTTTCATGTGAAGTTAACTTATTCGGCCAGTCATTTTGTCTGATTTCAGAGCAACAAACAATGATCATCCAATTCATAAAAGTGATGAGCTTTCACATCAGTAGATCGAGGAAGGAGAACTCTTTAGTTTTATTACAGCAACTGCTGTATGTAAACTATTACCTAATTTATGGACATCTTAGTTGTGGTTCCTGAAGGAGTCTTTGAACCTCTTTTCAGGGCATTGCTTATCAATATCAAACCTCTGTTCATACCTGCATCTATTGACCTTTTTTGTTACACCAAAAGGAGAACCTTCAGTATTCTTCTGGTAGATAAACCATTTGAACTGAGGATTGAGCAGCTCGAGTCATACAAGATCTTTATGCTTCTGAATAGACGACTTATTTGCCAAACTACGTATTAGTTGAATGCTTTTACACATTGTCTAAGTAATTCATTATTCTTTTTATGCCACCAAAAATGAATAGGACATCTTTCCGGAAGTCAACTTTCAAGTTTCTTTAGTTGCATTTCATCTGGGAATACCACAGCTGGTAACTGATATGGTTGCCCCTATTACCAGGTGCATCACGGAGGTGCTGGCACGACCGCGGCTGGTCTTAGAGCCACGGTAAGTTTTTTGGTCGGTCATGAACTGTCATTGTATATCCGTCTTTCTGTGGATGCCAATTGGCCCTTAAGCTTATTTGCATTCCCCGCTTTTCCGATGGAACAGTGTCCGACGACCATCATACCTTTCTTTGGAGACCAGACCTTCTGGGGTGAACAAGTATATGCCAGAGGAGTGGGTCCTGCACCCATTCCAGTTGATGGTTTCTCTCTTGAGAAGTTAATTGACGCCATAAGATTTATGCTGGATCCTAAGGTACTATTGCATCTTTGCTTCACGTTTCTGAATCAATTAGTCCCTGACTATCTTGCAACAGGTGAAAGAGCGTGCAATGGACCTGGCTAAAGCCATGGAAAATGAAGACGGAGTGGGTAGAGCGGTGAGCGCCTTCTATAAGCATTTCCCTCACAGAAACTCCGGTTCAGAATGTGAATTATCGCCCGCTCCATCTAGCTTTCTCTCGATAAGACGATGCTTTGGCTGCTCCTGAACTCACAAGTTGACTCATTGCACCCATTTATGAATCACCTCCAATTGCTAGATCCGTTGCGCAACTCGCATCCTCAAAATGTGCTGAGGCAAGAACATGGATTTCATTGAACTAATTCGCTGGACCAGTATTTGATTATTTTTTGGGTTCACTATGTGCATCAATTGTCCAGCTACCTTTGATTCTAGCAAATAATATATTCATGTGGAAATAAACCGTGGAAGATGGTTATTGTGATGAGTGATGACAACATATAAGGTCAGGCAAATAAGAGACCTTAACACATGACGACCAAGTCAAAGTCATTTTTGGCAAAGACTGAGCAAGATGCACTAAACAACTTCATTTGCAGCCTAGTTCGCTTTGTCACTCAGCAAGGCAGATTTACCCCGATTTATGGAGGTGAGATGCCAAGCTTGCAAGAGTTTTGGGCTTCTGCTGGTGATTGTCCCATTCCTCTGGTTCAACCAGGATGCTCTGGACATTAGAACTCACCTCATATTTGCAAATGCTGTCCTTGGCATATAACATAGGGCCAAATAAATAGAGACGCATAAACTCGAATTTGCAATCCAATTTACTTCTCAGAGACTGCAACTGTTCTTATTGTACATATGAATGTTCCCCGAAAAGCTGACGAGGGGAAAAATATATTCCAGTAAAAGGGAATGCATTTCCCAAAGATAAATCACCATGAATGATGTGGCAAAACGCCCAAGAAGTTCAAGAATGGGCAGATGTAGCTTCACCTTTCTGACTCAACACTGAACCCCCTTGCAGACTACTTGTGGAAGCATCCACCTTAAGTAGTGGCATCTTTAATGTAGGGATAATTGGGGGTTGTAGCCTTCGTGTAACCGTCATGTTCAACCCTTCGGTTGTGTGGATTGTTGCTCCTGTGGTCATGTTTACCTGGATACAGATTCTGTGATAAGAATTTGCCCTCTTGCTGTTTCTATCACAGGTCTGGCTCCTTTTACAAATAAAAAGGATAGAAAGTCTCGGTGTTCTCGTAAGTTATGCGAAAATTAAAATGAAATAAGTGGTCACCAGTTTTTCAAATCCATCTAGCAATTTACAGAGGGAGGAAATAATAAATGCACTCACTGCAGGTGCTCCAAGAGCGATTTGAAAGTCGAATCGCCGGACAAGCATTGCCACCGCGACTACTGTCTGCATCAAGAAATGAGGCAGCTCATTTGCAGGGAAAAAACACCTTCAGTGTTACATGTAAATAGATCCTTACCATGAAATGAATGAGGAAACAGGATAAACTTATAATCAACTAGATAAGTGATAATGCTCACAACCTACTAAATGAAATGTGCTGTAAATGAGTATAGATGAAGAAGTGATTGAAAACATTACCTCGAAGGATGCGAACATGTCCCCTACACATTTCCTAGGTCCTCCGCCGAAGGGCAAGTAACTGAATGAGAAAAGTGAAGTATGTCAACAAACAATCAAATATTACTAACAATACGTAGACAAGCCAAAAAAATTTCACAACCATTGATGAAGAATGCATTTCAAAGTAAAAGTTGCAGAGGGAATATTTTGACACCTAACAAACCTGAAATTTTGATTGGTTTCACTTGGATTAGGTCCATCTAACGGCCATCTTTCGGGATTGAACTTGTCTGCATCAATCCAATGATGTGGACTTCGATGCAGGTTCCAGACAGAAATAAAGATATCTTCACCCCTGTCAGTCAACTAGATACATCATTATATAGGCAAGTTGATACACCTACTTGAACATATGCAGTAGACGTACGCATTAAAAATTAGTGGAGGAGCACTTCTTATTTAACCAAGGGTAGAAGCATTATTCTGAACAGAAATATGGAAAATACATGATTATACCAAGATTGCAGCGAATTTACTCCTCGAATATGTGCAGAGAAGGACAACGTATGCTTTTACGACACAGTTTGATAGAAATCTGGGGATCAATGATATTCCAGAGTACTAATGTGTTCCCGTTAACTGAATAACTCAGCAGAGACTTACTTTCAACTACAAACCAACCATGAAGAACAAAAAATAAAAAGTATCTCAAACTGAAGCTTTACCCAACGAAATAAATCAAAGGTTAGAACATTCCTCAAGGACATCTTTCTCAAGCAATCAAAAAAGAAAACCAATCAAGAATATATTGACAACTTGAGATTTTCGCCAAGATTAAACTAGACAGCTAGAGGTACTTCCCGAGTATACTGTCCCCATGAGGTCAAGAAACTTATAAGACAATCACCTTTTTATCGGGTATTTCCCAAGGAAATCACTCTCCACAGATCGACGAATCAAGACAGGTGGTTGTGGATAGAGCCTCAGTGACTGGACAAAAGGAGAGAGATGTCAATCCTGTGCACAAGAAACCGAAATTTCCACCTTAACTTAGTTAAAGAGAAAAGGAAATTTTACTTCATTTATAACTCGAGTTGTATACTTGAGTTTTTTCATGTCCTCGATGGTTGGCAATCGATCACCAAGAACAGAATCAACCTAAAAGTGTGATAAAATCAGAAAAAAAAAAGTGAATTAACTTCAAACATACCATCGAGGAAATGAAATTTGTAATCAGGATATACGGTTGCCAGATACCAAATAATAAAGTCAACATGCTGCAAATGATGGTAACAGTGCAAAGAAATGCATTTTCAAGGTCTGGAAAGATAACTAATCGATGCAACAAACTTTAGTGCTATTTCTTTTTCATTTTATTGGGAGATAGGAATGATACCACATGAGACGAGTCATATACCCAATATAGAAAACCAACAACTTACCTCATTTTGAAGCTTGGACATGACGGTAGGCTCCTGTAATTGTGCAAGTGAAAAATGCATTAGGCTAGTGGAGAAACTATTCTTGTACTTTGCCTTTAACTCCAAATTGTCAAATCAAAATAAACTTATCTAGTCCATAGTATAGATATTTTAGTCATAGTAAAGCATCGACTTCTTTCCATCGCATGTTTTTCTTTTGGAATACACTTCAAGTACCTTCGATAGAAGATAAAAGGTCCAAGTTAGCACGGCAGCGGATGTTTCATGCCCAGCTATCAGCATTGTCATCAGGTCATCTCTGAGTTGCTTACTTGAAACCTACAAAAAGGTGCAAGATTTCTTCAGCAATCTGGGTAGACAATTAACAAAAGTTGGAAAAGCAGGCCACCATACATCATCGCCCGATGCCAGGAGAAAGTGAAGGATACTAGGGTCCTCTTCGTTCATGTATTCCTCATGAAACTGCAAGTCCTCCTCATCTACCATCCTCTGCACATAGAAAGTCACAAACTTTAATTGCTGCAAATCTCTCACCTATCAATTAGCTATGCAACTAGTCAGATACAGCTAAAGTAGTCTCTGACACAGCCTTTATCATCGCATTAAACAAAGATGGAGCATATTCATTGGTGCCTAATTCCTAAAAACATGGAAAATAACAGAAGGCTAACTTACTGGCAATATAGCATTTCATGGAAAGAAACTATTACTACGTCAATGTTATATAGATGCATGAATATAAGGAAAAATAAATTTGACTAGGCAGAGTAGGGCAAAAAAAGTCACCTTGCATATCGCTATCAATTCATTAAGGGTATCATTGACCAACTTCAAAGCTTCATTGACCTTCTTTTGCTTTGGTGAGATATCTTTCCATATAGGAATTTCCCAAAATGGGATAGGTGAAATACTTCGATCTTCTGCTTCCCGCAGCACAGTATAAACAGCCTGCTCTCATCAAGAAAGAGGTCATGGAAATAAATTAACCATTACAAAGATTTTGAAAGAAGTTAAACAGGAAGGCACAATTAAACCATTTACAAACCACAAACGGCACAGTACCTCAATTATCCCAGTGTCATTTGTCAATGAATCAAAATCATAGTTAAAAACTGCCTTCCCAATGATGTCTAATGTCAAGCGGGAGAAGAGTGACTCCATCTCTACATCTTCCCTTTCAGAAGCAGCAGCATCAAGCTTATCGCAAAGTCTTTGGGTAGCTTGTCCAAACAAGTTAATCATAGCCGCAACAAACTACCAAGCAAATTAAGGACTTCAATGAACAAGAGATTATATGATAAAAGAGAGAGATTTAACTTCCATTAAATTAGCATTTAACTTCTATTAAATTAGCATGGGGATTGATAAAAGTGAACTATCTGAAATTGCATTACCTTCTGATGCAAAGCGGGGACAATAGTACGTCTACGTACTCGCCATACTTCCCCATCTGCTGGTATAAGTCCCTTTCCCATGACAAACTCTAAAATTTCTGCCAGAATACCCTGTTCATCACAAATTTCAGATTTAAATTCAAAGACACAATAGACATATCTCCAGAAACTCATGAAAAACCATAGTAAAATTGAAGGAGAACAATTAGTTCAACCATCATATACCTTTGAATAAGCCTTTGAGTTGTCCTTCAATATATGCTTTGCAATTGATGGGTCAGAGACTATCAAAAAGGACTGCATCCAGAAATCAACAAATGACTGGCTAGAATACTAAGAATTCATGCATAATTGGAAGTGGGACAATTATTAAATTTTCTATAAGAAAGACAACAAAACAATAAGAGCTTATATGCACATCTAGAAGAAGCAAACCTTGGGACCAACGGTCAACCTGAAAATTCCACCATACGTGAGATGAAGTTCGTATAAGGGGATGAAGAAGGCCTCATTCTGAATGGCATTAATTCCACCTTTTGCCTCTGGAATTTTGGGATGGTCTTTACTTGAATCAAACCATTGAAAGAAAAAATCCAAAACTTCAGGAGGAAGCCCCAACTTCGACAAGCCATTCCTCACCTGAGATGGAAAACTTTTTCCAGAGGGGGACCCAGGACGCAGGGGGGAAGAAAAGTCATAATCAGCAAAGATATATTGGGTGCTTTTAAATAAAACCAATTGTCAACGTACTCTAAAAACGAATGGTAGTAGTTCTAATCTGTTTCTTATCCTCCTCCCAGTAAAAATGAAAATGCCATTGCTCAACACCCATGAAGCACCATGAGTTCGGCTCAACCCTGGATTGGTCTCCATATTAAGTAGATGAGTTATTCCTTTACTCAGGAAAAAGTTGACAACAATCTCTAAGTCTACTTTGCCTAGATGCAACCTTCAGATGTCTCCAAACAGGGGTAGTTACGTGTTCTATATATCCTCGGTTTAGGACAATATACATCTCCCTTACATGATCAAGACTAATAGAAATCAAACAGCATTTTTTTCTGCAGAAAAAAACTGAAGATGACCCAGATTAGCTGCCAATGACTTTCATGTCGAGTGGAAACCGACAGGTGAACTTTCTTCTTCATTAGTATCGAAGCAGACCACAAGACTGTCACAAATCTGCATAATATCAGCCAGAGCAGGAAATGTCTCTCACTGTACACACCCAGATGAACAATTCCCCATGGGAAGAAGCTAAACACCTCAAGATTCTTGCTTTTCTTTGCTAAATTCCAACAGGCCGCAATTCAATGAGAATTTTCACTCACCCCGATCGCTCAACAGTGAATTCGCCGGAAGCAATCCGAGCAGACAGCTCGGCACGCCGCTTTTCTTCGAGCAACCGCTCAACGCTCTTCACTCCACTGTCCACAGACTCAGGCCCTCTTCCGTTCGAAGAAGCACAAGTGATTGTCGTCGCCCATCTGTAGTTACCTGAAAACAAGCAAACAAGGCACCTTCAAAAAGGGAAAGAGATCTTCGGCCATTATCGTAAAGACCCTTTCTTTCTCGAGAATTCGCAGTCCCCCTCCACACACACACACCATTCAGTTTAGCGGAAGTGGGTCGTCTGAACCGGGCGGTGTGAAGCTTCGTTTGGAAATTAGACAGAGTAGAAATGGAGGATGGGGACTGAAGGAGGAGGAAATTGGCGGCCATCAAACCGGGCCTGCGAGAAGCTCCTTCAGGAATGGGTGAAGCTTGGTGGTAAGAAATGAGAGTTTAGTGTTCAGAGAGAGAGAGAGAGAGAGAGAGAAACGCGAGAAGCTTCTTCAGGAATGGGTGAAGCGTGGCGGTCAGAAATGAGAGATTAGTGTTCAGAGGGACGGAGAAGGAGAGACAGAGATGATGCAACGTAAAAAGGATAGGATGTCTTCATCTTCAACTGCTAAGAGACAAACGTCGGAATCTACGGATGCAAGACGTTTGAGATACCGACTCCTCCTTCGCTTGCCACCGCTGCCAACTCCGAGTGTTCAGTGTTTATTTCCGTCGAGCGGACATAAACTATGTCAACAAACAAATTCCTAGACGGGTTATATTGATGTCAATTTAGTTCTAAGCATTTTAAGCAATTCAATCCTTTCAATTGGTTTTGCTGTGGACACTAGACGATTAATAAATTTTGATTTTATTTTCATTTTTTTGGGTGTGTCCTTTCTTTTTGTCTTGTCTTTTTTCACACTGTTCGGTGTTGGATCGGGGCAATTAGTCAAATTAAAATAATCTATTAATTTCTCGATCCCTCTAGTAGGGTGGGTGCCGGCCTTTCCTTGCGATTGGGGAAAGGATTTCTTATTCAGTTCCACCTGTCTAAAAGAGAATACAATACTTCTTGATCGTGAATATCTGAATGGTACGAACCATTCCGTGGATATCTTTACTTAGAAATAAAACAATTAGAATTAAGCTCAATCAATTGGAGTGTGTAGCCAATACCTTATTATAAATAATTCCGACAGAGCCTCCTAGGGTTCCTCCTAGTAGTAGAGAGAATCGAAGAGAGAAACCAAGCTTTGCTGGCGTGTTTCCGGTGGCAATGACAAGGATGACGCTTGTCGCGATCTAAAATTCAAAAATTTTAGGTTAATAGATTATTAGATTAATTATGTAATTAGTTAACTCGGAATCTCTCAAATTCTATCAATTCGCAACTTAAGGTTCAATATTTAACATACAAAGATTTTCAATAGGAGTTGCCACTAATCGTTTTTTGTAGATAAATTAGAAACCTAAGTAAATTAGCGGGAGAACTAAATTACTTCTGCAAGCCAAATATTAAGAGTCCGATGACTTGATTACACTAGATTACTCTAACGCCCTTTCAGTTCCATTTTTTATCATGAATTTTTTTTTTTGGTCAAGCAACATTAATTGATTTTAACCTAAGTCACTAATAAAGGTTATTATCTGGTTGCACAATCAATTAATTGAACATCCATAAATCAATATAAGCAAGGGAGCACGCGTCATACAATTTTTTTTTTATATTTTCGATTTTTTATATGAATGCATATGTTGCATGAATTCTATCCTAAATGATGCAATGTCATGGTTTAAATGCAAAGCTAGGCTAGATGATATGCAAACATACGAATAAGGCTAAGTTTTAATTAACTAAGTTACGTACAAATTAATTAAAACCTAAACATGCAATTCTATATGAAGTCTAAGCTAAAATGCAAACTAGTATGAAGTGGCAAGAATGACATGGCAACGATGATTGATTTTTTTTTCAATTTTCGAGTGAATTTATTTCCTAAAATAGAACTATGTCAAAATAACCTTTATCTGAACTATTTTAGCATTTAAATTGACTTAAACTCTAATATATTAAATACGGATTATTTTTTAACATAAGATTCCATTTAAACATGCATATTCTATCCTAAAAATGCAATCTAACCTAAATATTTTACAAGAAAGGATGAGATGCTAAAAGAAAAAATCTACATGATGCTAATTTTAAAATATGCAATTTTTAAATATGAAAAATGGATGAATGCAATTTTTTTTTAGAATTTTCGAGATTACATTCGACATATATATTCTAAAAGAATATCACAATCAAGCAATTCAAGTCAAATGAGAATCCAATCAAG
>JANUWG010000949.1:0-10023 GCA_025175695.1 Eugenia klotzschiana | reverse complement strand
CAGTAGTAACGTAGCATGAGCAGCCAAAAAATAGTAATTCAAAGGGAGTTCGTCCGTCGAGAACCCGAGTTGGCATGCGATTAATCAGATAAGCTACCATGACTACACAATCTCCCCCAAAAGATTTCTGGAATGGAAGCCTGATATTGAAGAGCACGTGCAACCTCTAAGAGATGGCGGTGTTTAAGCTCAACAGACCCATTTTGTTGGGGTGTAGGTACATGAACTCTCATGTATAATTCCATGAGAAGAGAAGAGATTTGAGCATTCATGATTAAAGAATTCTCGTCCATTATCAATTCAAATATGCTGAACAGTTTTCTTAAACCAATTCTTTAATATAGAGAAAAAATTCTTTAATTGAGAAAGAACTTGTCTCTTGGATTGCATTAGAAAGACTCATGTGTTGCGAGAGTAATCATCTACCCTAGTAAGAAAGAAGTGAGATCCATCACAATACGGGGTGTGATAGGGCCCCCAAACATCACCATGAATCAGTGAAAAAAACACCGATAGTACTGGATTTACTAGTTGGAAAAGTACATTGCTTTGCTAAAGGACAAATTTAGCATTTAGGATACGAAAAAGAAGCACTATGGCCCAATTGCAAATGGGAAAGGAGAAGTTTATCATTGACAGCAGCATTACATGAAGGTTTCTTATTCAAGGGAATACATGATAAATCAAAATTTTTGGGAAAGCTATCCAAAAATATAGCTAATGTGAAATGCTACCCAAGCCCATCAGTTTGCTAGTCGAAAGAGCCTGAAAAAAGCAATTACTAGAATTGAAAAGAATACGGCAAGAATTTTCTTCACAGACTTTGGAAATAGGTATGAGATTGAATTGAAATTCGGGAACATAAAGGACATCCTGAAGGGTGATGAAGGTGCTAAGATTTTCTGTGCCAATTTTGGTGACATAAGTGATATTCCCATTTGGAAGACGTAACGATCTGGACAAATTTAGATTTTTGTGAACATGGGAGAAAAAACATTCATCATAGATAATGTGGTCACTAGCGCCTGAATTAATTATCCATGCATAATTTGAAATGAAATTCATTAAGCAAAATGAAGTACCTAAGAAGCTCGGCATTTTTTTTTCTAAAAATACCCAATTGACTAAAGTCTTCATAATATGCTCATACTAATCATGAGTAATCAATTGATTGTTTTTATCAATTCTTCTTCCCAGTGACCTAATAAACCGAGAATTCCTTTTCCTTATTCCCCTTTTCCCCGGGCTTAACAAGCATCTATTGTGTGATGCGGGCGCTTGCAGTAATCACAAAATAATTTACCTTTCCCTTTTGAGCTTTGCACATTTCTTTTCTATATTGACGTGGTAGAAGGGAGATATATCATTTGATGATTTGAAGATAGGGGTTGAAGTAGCTTCATAAGAACCATCCTTTTCAGGCGCGGTTAAGAGCATCCATGGACCATCCAATCACCTTTCGTAAAGCCCTTTTGATCTTAACTAAGAAACCCTAGCATTGCATGCCTCCTCCATTCTTCACGGGGGGTCTTTTCTGCTACTCCTCTCTTTGAGCTTGTGCCTTGTTTCCAGATGGCCCACATATTAAGGATCTGTGGTCTCTCAAATATTTCCTTGGCATTGACATTGTCCGATCAGACCTAGGAATCTCCCTTAGCCAACAAAAATTTGTTCTAGAAAACATATCGAAAGCAGGTCTCTATCATGATGTAAACCAGCTGTTATTCCTATCAAGCAAAATGGCAAGTTAACCACAGTTGATTATGATGCGGGATCGTTGTCGCAAAATGACAACCCAATTCTCAAAGATAGGGGCTAACTTAGCTTCATAAAAACCATCTGATTTAGGCGCGGGTAAGAACATCCGTGGATTGATCCACCTTTTGTAAAGCCCTTCTGATATTGCTCGAGAAACCGTAGTGCTGCATGCCTCCTCTATTCTTCATGGTGGGTCTTTCCCGCTACTCCTCTCTATTGAGGGTTCGATTGTGCCTGTTGACACCTAAATTTTAATTATCTTTTTCCTTAAATAAAAAAGAAAAAAAAATTATTGTTATTATTATTATTATTATTATTATTATTATTTTAAATGGAACAATCAGCAGAAAGTTTCTTATTGACTGAGATAGATAAAACAAGCGGTAGATATCTAGAAAGATGATTGGCTCAACTACATACTCACCAACGGCATGAAACTAAACCGGACATCGCGATTCTCAATAAGTCTATTTTGCTGCATTTTCAAGCACTTTCGATTACTTGACGTTCCCAAAATGATATGCCTATCACATGATCCTTCATCTCTCGGCGAACGTTGCATAGTCAACAGGCAAGTATATTTCTCCACCCACTTCACCACGTTGCTCCCCACTCACAGTGTTCTTGGTAGCCAGAAATTCAGCACTCATTGCATCCATTCCACGCTGGATGGCTCCCTTGGTCTCATAGCCATGCTCTTCGAGTTTCATCATGAAAAGACATGGCAGTCATGGGGTCCAACGACAAAGCAAACTGATCCATCCACCGAAATTCAAACCTTGCCTTGCTCAGTGCATCGTCCCAGGCATGGTCCAAGGTGTTCCTTCGGGGCCCCATAACACAGAAGTGCAGTACCCAGAGCCCCAATATTGGCAGCACCAATCGCGGAGGTGATATGATCATATCCAAGAGCAACGTTCCACCGAATAATGATGATGCTCCCACCGAATGCTTTGTGCTGTGATATGATGATGGCTCCACCGAAGACAACTGGACCGGGGGGAACCCAACGTTAGCTTAAAAACAGGGAGGAACAGAGAGGAGCGGGGGACCGGAAAAAAAAGAAAACCCGATTGAAGCTCCCGACGTGCGCGCCGCTTCCGCCCAAACGCTCAGCCATCCAGCTCTGCCTTGCTGCCTAGTCCGGCGGACCATTTCCACCTCGACTTCTTTCCCCCGGGCGCAAATCTCTCTCACCGTCCCCGGCTTTACCCATTCCCGAGCGCCCCTGTTCTGCCGTTAGAGTAGATCCCCTGTTTGCCCCTGTTTTCGCTGCCCCTGCTCGCGGCCGGTCTTGTCTGGAGGTCTCCTGTTCTTGCCACTTCAACCCGCTACGGAGGTCATCCGTTTGCCCCCGCTCGTAGACTGACCAAAAAAAAGACCCAACGCTGAGCCGACTGTAAACGATTCCCGGTACCCGACGTCCCCTGTTCTGCTCTGTTTTTGCAGCGCCCTTATTCGCGTTCGATTTCACTGCGGAGATTCCACCTTCTGCCGCCCCCAGCTCGCGGCCGTTCTTGCTCGGAGCTCCCCTACTCTGCCGCCTTTGCTCGATCCAAGTCTCAGATCCCCGCGGTGCCGAACCCTCCTTCCACCGGCCCCTGTTTGCGTTTGATTCCTTTACATCTGCTTGTGCTCTGCTTCAGATCAGCCCCATCCTACCACCTCTGCCTCAGCCGTTGTTTCCCCAACGTGCGCCTCCGCTGATTTTCCAACGTGCATCGATCAGCTCAGCCATCAGCCCTGCTTCTGCCGCCCCTGCTCAGCCCTCGTTTCAGATCCATCACGCACCCCCGCCGGTCCATTCCACGTGCATCGATCGGCTCCACCATCTGCGGTGATCCTCTGTTTTGCTGCCCTTGCTCGGTCGACGTTCCAGATTTGCTGTTGGGACTCCCGCAGTGCCGAAACCCCTTGCGGTGCTGAAGCTTTCCAGCCGTTGGACCTTGAAGCCCCTCTTGCGGCGTCGAAGCTCCAGAGTTGCGGCCCTTGTTTTTTTTTTGTTGCTCGTTAGTGAACAGGGCTGTGGCGTTGGACTGTGGAGCCAGCTGTTCCGAACTCCAAAATCTCGGAACATAATCCGTTTTTTCTGTGGCGCAGAGGTCAAGTTCGGGAAGAAGGACTTCGCGAATCTAGGTATATTCGTTAAGTCACATATTTTGAATACTTGGATGCGATGTTGGATTGTTTGTTCACTTGCTAGAAATTGAAATTTCCTCGTCAAAATTTTTCCCTGTTTGTTATTGTTCAATCCGCAAATTGGATGTGATTTTCAAAATTAAAAAAAATAGTAACTAAATCCGAGTTAGGAAATTATTTTCCTAAAAGGCAACGAATACTTAAATTCGGACGATTCTTCCCATCACTATTTGGGAACGATCCTTCATTTAAAATTCGGGAAAGGTAACCAATCCAGTCTATTACCATTTAGACCCGATTCGCTATCTTTCAAAAAGCCGATTTTAGATTTGGTTTAAAAAATAAATAAGGGATTGAGTTTGAGTCGGTCTGGATTGCCATCTATTTGATTTGATTGGATTGATTTTCTGTGAAATTTGAATTTTCTGGTGAACGTAAA
The DNA here is from genome assembly GCA_025175695.1 of Eugenia klotzschiana. Taxonomy (NCBI): domain Eukaryota; kingdom Viridiplantae; phylum Streptophyta; class Magnoliopsida; order Myrtales; family Myrtaceae; genus Eugenia; species Eugenia klotzschiana. Next base: position 5,687 of record JANUWG010000949.1, on the reverse strand, counting down.
ATTTCCTAAAGAATTTAGTAAGATATGTTTTCTTAGAGACCATGTCTAATTAAACCTTTAGGAAGATAAAGTTTCCTAAAAATTTTATCTCATTAAGTTTATCCTAAAAATTTAAGTTAAAGGAATCAAATCATGATCTAGCCATAAATTACATAAAAAAAAACTCATTTAGCACGTGTCCATGCATATTTCCAAATTTCATGTTTGCATATCTCAAATTTTCGAGTATCACCTTTCCGCATCCCATATTTCAAAATATCATGCATTTACGCGTCACTCATTTTGTCAAATAAATAAATAAATAATCTGCTCATTTATTATCTCATGTCATTCGTATTTTTGAGTACCATTTAATCCTTAATCCTTTTTCCCAAATCCATACACTCAATCTTTCAAATATCACCCATTCACCATCCATTTTTAGCATTGCATTAATTTGATGTTACTTTGTACATTTAATAAATTCAGCATATAGGTTAGTTCTTGCATGTCATGCACATCATTTTAAAAAGTGAAAACATAAAAAAAACACCTCACTTGAACTCGAAAGAAAATCAACCAAGTTTGAGTTGCCAAATCAGGGATATCTCATGGAATTAGGGTACCGAAAGGGCGTTAGTTTTGATTAACTAGCGTAATCAAATCCCCGAATCTTTAATCTTTGGTTCGTAGAAGTAAAATGGTCCTCCCGCTATTTTATTTAGGTATCTAACCAACCTACCCAAAAATGGTTAGTGGCGACTCCAAATCTTAAGTCATCTGAACATTAAATTCAAAAACCTAAGTTACGATTTGGTAGGGCTTGGGAGAGTCCGTATTAGGTTAGTTATTTTATTAACCTGATAATCCATTAGCCTAAAGTAAATTTTTAGGTCGCGACAAGGTCAAAGTTAAAATAAGAGGGCTCATAATGATCTTCTTAAATATCCCAAGGTGCGGAAGCGGCAGTGTGGACCGATCTGTATGTTTTTATGAAAGGGGTGCTCTTATCATTTTCGTTTCTCGACCGCCGAATACAAATGAGGTGGAAGTGACCTCGCCTTTAGGAGGGTCACACTCGCAGCCATTGGTTAAATCATTCCTTACTCCTTTTTGGCACTTCTATCTTTTCAGAACTAATTAAACTAAAATTATTTTCTTTCACAGTTAAAGGAACACGTGGCCAGGAAAATACGTCCATAGCAGCTTAAACAGTGACATTCTTGGTGAAAACAACTCCAAAGCTGACTTTTTCTTTAGTTTCGTCGGATCAACCCCAGTTTGATCATTTTTTTTTAATACTAACAGTTCCTGCGTCCGGACCGGCACTTTGTCGGATGGACTGGTCTAATCAGATTCTAAAAACATTAATTATAACCAAAAGTCAAGATTCAGGTGTAAGTCCAACTAAGATCAAGATTCAAGCTCTGATCACATATAGGAGTTCCGTATCGCTATGACGACCGTCCATACAACATGAAAATCATTTAGGTAAGAATCTTTTGTAATCCATATGTTAAGATTAAGAATTGACTTTTAAACTTATTTACAGAAACACTCTAAGGAGATCAACTCAATTGTACAGAGAAGGCGAGAGAGAAGTCTCTTTCGGAAACACAGTGGCTTTCGAAACCGTATGTGCTGTGATGACCATCACCATGTACAGCTTTCCACTGGCAATCTTGGTACGTGTAGTGCTTCCCTTTTTTTTTTTTTTTTTTTTTTTTTCTGCCACCAATCTAAGTGTTTGCCTCATTCATTCCATTCATCTAATGCAGAAACATGTAATGGTTACGGGCAGTGTGGAGGATATGCCATTCTTGCCCTCAATGGCCATATTCCTGAACGCCACTCTGTGGTTGTCCTATGGGGCCGTCAAGGACGACATTTATCATATGGTAATTGGACTGAAAATGTTGATTCAATTTCGTTTATTTTTCATTTGTAAGTCAAGTCTAACTATTAGAGAGCAACCCTCCTGCAGGTTGGAAATGCTGTTGGGGTGGTGCTTGGTGTCTTACAAGTCATCATATACTGGTACTATGAGCACATCGATCAGTTTGTCGTGTCTGGAGCAGCTTCGGTCCTCCATGGAGTAGCTCCAATTCTCCCTGGAGCAGGACTGTCTTTGCCTCCACCATATAGAGGAAAGTCACAGCTTTGGGGTGAAATTAGACAAGCTGTAATCATAATTGCCCTTTGTGTGGTTTCAGCTGATATTAGTGTTACGAACTGTTACGTTTTCACTTTGTATTAGTCTAAAGTCTCACCTATCATGGCTAATCAATTCTATGTAAAGCTCCTTCCTCAAAGTTATGGTGCAATTGCTCAGGTTGACCCTTCAATTTGATTTGGTCGGCTATTATTTTCTTCAAAGAAGTCTCACTTCTTAGGGAGTAATTTCTAGCCATGGCCATTACACTTGGCCCATGGTTGTGCAATTCCTTCTCATACGCCATCAATTTATGGCAATTTTGGACACATCCAGAGAAGGGATTAGGCAAGAATTGGAGGATCAAATCCTCAACCTTCTTATTATTTAAAATGAGATCCAATCTTGCTAATTCTCTATATGCTAGACATTTTAGAGAACATAATCATCATGGAGTAACAGTAGCAAATTTACCCCGTTATAGTGTCTTTTGATTGTTAGATTGTTGTCATCTGGACGTATCTCTAAATGATACTTCTAGGAACATACTAAAGTTTGATCGAAAGAGCCATAGATTGAATGAGTTTCATTTGTGTAGATCTTGCGGTTGGATTTTCTAGTATTCTGATGATTATTTTATCGTACAGATTTTTATATCTCGGGATAGGGGCAAAAATATGCATAAGTTTTGGCTCCAGGCCAATGTTGCTGGCCGATCAATTCAAGACTCAATCTCTCGATCGCTCGTGCGGCCTTAGGAACTTCTTCCCAAGTCAGTCTTTCCCTCGCTCAACTCACAAGAACTCTATAGATAGAAACTAGAGAGAGAAGATCTGGATATTATGTTATTTGTGAGATAAAATGATACAATGAGGGAGAGGAGAACCCCTTATATACAAATACTCATGCGATAAGAACCGTAGGTCTCCCATTGATCTAATGATGGATATTAGATCTCCCTAACTCCTACCTACTCGTATTAATTACAAGTATACAGAATTCCCATTTCGCTTGCCCTTAGGACCTTTCTAGAATATCCTAGAGGATTCTCCATTCTTCCTTGGAAGTCCATGATCCATCTTGCCTAGAAACCCCCTTTGAACGATACACTTCGCCCAGACCGTGTCATTCTCCCCCACCTATTCTGGTGACACCCTCATCGTACTATCCATAAGATAAGCTTCAATCTATTTTTGGAACTGCCAAAGAGACTCGGCAAGTTCCCACGTTGCTTCACTTTCAGGGAGACCTTTCCATCGGATCAAATACTCCTTCTTAGGCGCACAATGTCTCTTCCGTACTGCTCAATCCGCCATGAAGTAGTCCATGCCTCAATTGTATGAAGTCTTCGCTCCAATAGGCGCCCTTTGAGACTTCCCTTGATCTGGGTCTCCTTCATCCAACTGAAACGGCTTTAGCATACTTAGTCGAACACCGGATGAATCTTCAGTTTCATCGAGAGTTCCAACTTGTATGCTGTATTACCGACCCATTAGATGATGATGATGCGGAATGGTCCCTTGTATCGTTGGAGTAGTTGTTTATGAATGCCATTGTACCATAACGGTAGTTTGCATAGCACTTGGTCTCTGACCTGACACTATACATGTCTCGGCTTATGATCCACCCACTTCTTCATCCATTTTGACGCTTTATGAAGGCAAGTGCGAGCGAGATCAGATTGTTCGTGTCACTCCTTGGCACAATTGTGTGTGGTTGGGCTACTCCCCCGATGGGCCATCGCGATCGCGCTCGGCGTGAGTGGTTGTTGTCTAGTTATTATCTCGAACGAACTCTTCCTAGTTGATTCACTACATTGTAGATTATAGGAGAATTGAGCCACGTTGATCAACTTAGCCCAATCTTGTTGCGTTGTGCTCACGTAGTGTCGCAAATATACTTATAACAAAGCATTCACCCGCTCCGTTTGTCCATTTGTTTGCAGATGAAGACTCATGGAGAAGTTGAGGTCCATTCCAAGTAGCTTGAAAAGCTTGGTCCAGAATCTCCCCGTGAACCGAGGGTCTCGATCACTCACATTCGTTCCTGGTACACCCTAGTATTTTACCACATGCTTTAGGAATAGTTTAGCCGCTTCTTCAGCTAGACAATCGTCGGTAGCTGGCACGAATATTGCGTACTTGGAGAAACGATCCACCACGACCATCAATGTCCGACACCCCTCGGACTTTGGTAATCCCACTATGAAGTCCATGGATATGCTTTCCCACGGACGCTCCAGTACTGGCAACGGCTCAAGCAGACCATCATGCGATTTTTGCTCCAACTTATCCTGTTGGCACACTAAGCAAGTACATACATAGGCCTCCACATCATCATGCAAGTGCGGCCAGAAGTACTGCTCTTCCACCAACGCCAGGGTGTAGTGGACTCCAAGATGGCCAGTTCACTTAGAATCGTGACATTCCTGAAGAACTTCCCTCCTCAAATTCCCATAGAGTAGGACATACAATCGACATCCCTTAGTGTATTGAAAGGTTGTTCTCGCACCAGAATCTTTGGGTCTTGCCCTCCTTTGCATAGCTCAAGAGAGCCTTTGCCGCTCAGTCGTGTCGTAGCCCCTCTTTGATTCGTTCGACGAGCGAGCATTCTGGTCGACTCATGGCTGCCAACTCCACCTTTCGACTCAGTGCGTCGGCCACATAATTAGCCTTACCCGGTTTATATTCTAGCACATAGTCGAACTCTGCCAAGAAGTCTTGCCATCAAGCTTGCTTCGGACTCAACTTCTTTTGAGTTTGGAAATAGCTTGTTGCAACATTATCTGTCCTCATGACAAACTTTGACCCCAACAGATAATGACACTAGGTGCGTAGGCAATGCTCAATGGCCATCATCTCCTTTTCTTGGATCGTATACCTCTGCTCAGTCTCATTCAATTTTTATGACTCGTAAGCCATTGGGTGTCCTTCCTGCATAAGAAAACCTCCAATAGCAAAGTCAGAGGCATCGGTTTCTACCTCGTATGACTTTGAACAATCTGGCAATGCTAGGACTAGTTCCTTTGCCATTGCCTTCTTCAGTTGCTCAAACGCCCTTTGATAACGTTCCATCCATTCCCACGGTTTGTCCTTCTTCAGCATGTCCGTAAGCAGAATGTTGATGTTCGAGTAGCTCTTGATAAAACATCGATAGTAGTTAGTGAAGCCAAGGAAGGAACGAAGCTCAGTTACCTTAGTTGGCGGCTCCCACTCCACTATCATATCGATCTTGGCTGAATCCATGTGGACTAGTCCATTTCCCACAATGTGCCCCAAGAAAGGTACCTTCCGCTGGGCGAAAGCGCACTTCTCACGCTTCATATACAACTCGTTGTCCCTCAAAACTTAGAATACCTGCTTGATATGCTCGATGTGCTCTTCCAACGTCCTGCTATAAATTACAATGTCGTCCAAGTACACTACAATTCTACTGATCCACAATTCTACATGGACATAAACCTGATAGTTGCATTAGGCTTCAACTGACGCACAATTCTACCTGGACAAATGGTCTCCATTTAGCTACAGCCCAACAAAAAAAAAAAAAAAAAAAC
>JANUWG010000948.1:0-10023 GCA_025175695.1 Eugenia klotzschiana | reverse complement strand
CCTAATTATTCTGTACCACAAACAGAGAGGAGTCGTGGAAGGAAGGTGCCATCTTTATGTGAGTATGCTTCGAAAGCTCTTTTAGCTTCACAGTGATTAATATATACCTAACCCTTGGGAAGGTTAAACGGATGCAGCATTTTAGGTGTATGGGACTTGGTAAAGTAGATTAGAATTCATACTTCGCAAGCTGGCTGAAATTTCTTGATACTTTAGAATTGTAGTGTAACATACTTATCTAGTACGTTTTGGCTAACAGTACTGATTAAGAGACAGGACACATGACAGGACCACCCAAGGTGCGAATGATAGGCTTAGTTTATCTGTCTTGAGAAGCTAAGTACACTTCCGCACGTGAGTACATGGAGGCTGGTGACCTGTCCAAACCCTACAAAATTCCATCTCTCTTGAGTTTCTTTGCCACTTTAAAGCCAGGAACAAGCCAAAATACCTGTCTTTTCTCCTCTCTTATTTAATGAGAGTGACCTAAAATTTTGATATGTAACAACCCAAGATATCTGAGCTTTCAACATCAATTTTACTTGTAAACAAAAGAGTACGTTACCTCGATTACTTCAGAAAATTTGTTACAGAAACTTTTCTTTCCATGTAACATTATCCCTACTTGCCCGAAGATAGGTCCGCTGTTAGTGTGTGGCAATGACTTTCCAATAGGGATAAACATCGCATCGACTTGATTAGAGATGATCATATATCTGTGAAAAAAAGATTTGAGAGAAATTGCTCCAATTCAATCATTCAGACTATGATGATTAATGGGCTAATTTGAAAATAAAGCCACACTAAAGAAGGTAGGGAAGAGCAGGCAACTGTTGATAAAGAATTCTTTTTGGTCATAATATCCTGCGGCTTTCCTAATTCAGATTAGTTCTATTTAGTAATGGCACACAAGACAATTGTTTATTAGTTTACAGGATGTAGAAACACAAAAAGTCACCACTCATAAAAGTTATAACATAATTGAACAAAGTTTTTGAAATAGTTCATGGAAAAGAAAGGAGCAGATTTGGTGACGTATAAGGCTTAAAATTTTCAGTCAAAGACGACGATCTACAAAGAAAAAGTAACATTGATGTAATCTCCAAAACTGAAAGGAGCAGCTGACCTTAATCATTTATGATAAACGAGAGAGATTTTGATAAAGCATTAGAATTTCCTCATCTCCAGTAGAATAAGGCCTAAAAAGACACAAGGATTGTTTTGAAGAAAGATTGAGCAGTTAGATGCTGTGAAGATCGACTTAAAAGATCCACATAGCCAACTAAGTTCAGTGGGAAAATGCTTGGTCATTGCTGTTGTGATACCAAGCACATGAAAATGTGCACAGTTACTCTAACTCTCACACTAACACAGAGAATAGAGAAAGAAAGTGAATTCGTGCCATTCACTGTGCTAAATGAGCAACGTACTTATCAGGTAACACGAGAGAACCCGCACTGATTGATTCGGCAATCCAAGTGACTTTAAGAATAAAGGCACGAATTGCGCATCCATACAAGAACTTGGCCGTCTTCAACTGGGAAAAACAAGAATTTGTTGAAGTATTAAAATACCATGTCAGACGTACTTCCACCAAACCAGAGCTCTGCTTAAATCCACAGCATCAAAAGGCATCATCTAGTTTTAGACAATATAGCAAGCATATCAACCCGAATGGGGATAGGGATGAATTGAATAGAGAATTGGGTCAAGGAATTTATTTGATGTAAAATTAGTGCACAATTAAGTTTTTCTCAACAAAATTAAAGACAGCAATATAATTTGTCACAAAATAATATTGCAGAATGAATCATGATCCTAGTCTTTTAAATTAAGTGCCCCTCAAATAAACAATGAGGATGTATACTTCCTGTATGCTTCAGCTCATCTTTAAGTGAGATGGGCTTTACATGTTAAAAAAAACATTGACATAGATTCAAAATCTACACCTCAAATCAAATCAACTAACAAAATACACGCACAAATGACACTTGACAAGAAAACCTTTTGCAAACTTAACAAATAATTTATCCATGAGAGCATCCAAATAATCATATTAAATGGCTAACTAACAGCCTTTGCTAACTAACAGTCACTTGCAACGCGATACCCCTCTAGAAAATAAAGAATTAGATTTAGCCATGTTAAATCTTGGAGAAAAATACCTTTCTTGGAGATATGACAAAAGGTCGCTGCTTGGAAAGAACCTTCGAACTGCCCTTCACCCTCAAATTCGCGGGTGGGATATCCAGGAGAACCTTGCCTCCATGTTTCTGAATCAACCTTTCGATCTCCTTTTCTTTGCGGGTCGAAAACCCAGTTAGCAAGAATTCCATCTCGTGAAAAATTAGCGGCTGCTCACCCATGAAACTAGTGCAATGTTTTGCACCTTGACTTTGACATTCTAACCGAGACTTGCAGTAGCTCAACCTTTTCCATGATCCTGTGGTGGAGCCTGTAGGTGCTGACAAACATATACTCATTATATGGCCCAAAGATTAATTAAAGCGGTGGATAGAAATAACTTAAAATGCTCATCTAGGTCTTACAATTTTGGTGCAAGGGTCCGCATGTACTCTTATCCACCTGAAGCTGCAAATCAACTTCTGATGAGAAACTTACACGTTTTCTACCAGATACACGATTATTTTTGTCCTGGCGAATATTAGCTGCATTTAGTGGTAATGTGATCTGTCTGAGATTGCTTTTTTGAAAACAATCCCTGGCAAGTCGCTGGGAATCCATGTTACGTCGCCATTTTTTATCATCTGATAGCAGAGGCAACTTTCTTTTCCCCAGCAAATGAACCTGCAATGCTGCTGCATCCTTTGCTGGTTGAGCAGAAACACTCCTATCGAATGCCACTTTTTCAGCTGGAATTTTAGTGACTGGAACAGGTTCCTCACCACAAACCATAGCAGGGATATCATCTCCGGATTTTGGTGATTTCAGTCCTACAGAATTTCGCCAATCATATTTTTTAGTGAAATTAGTATCAGGATATGGGGATGTCATTTCCCTGTTGCATTTCGAGAATAACAATAAATTAGAGCGCCCATGTCCATTCTCCAACTTGCCTTCATTGCTTGATAAGATTACACTATAAGCCTTTAAAGAGGATAGCCGCCTTCTTGCTGACTTCTGAAAACCTTCTTTTGGTTCAGAGGTGACTACTGCATTCTGATTCTCAGCCTTAAATTTTGGGTCGGAGGTTTCATCGGGGTTTGCCAGCTCAAGTTCTGAAGCCAGGTCATTGAATTTCTCACCATCAATCTCAATGCAATTCTGACTGGGTTCTTGATGTAATCCATGGTTTTCTGTGGAAATACTGCAAGGAACAAAGGAACAAAGAGGATCTGCTGACAATAAACTTGAAGACTTCACAATTTCTTGAGAGAAAGTTATGCCCACGTTGACTTCGTCACATGAACCTTCAAAAGCCATCTTTAACTGTGGAGCTTTCTGGGTACTGATTCCAATTTGCACAACAGAATTTTCATCAGGTGCAATATCTGCCGATTCTGAGAGAAAGCTTGTCTCGTGAACAAAAAACTTGGCGATGCTTCGAGTTCTCGTGCTTTTCTCTTTCAACTCCGCAGGAACTTCTATGTCCTTATAAATATTTTTTTGGACATGACAACAAACAAAGGAGAAAGGGCACCATGTCAGAAAACCCACTGGCAAATTTTACAGAACCAAGAACTAGTACGATAAGAACAACAAAGATAAAGAACAGTATCATCCAGGGGAAGAAACAAAGGTTAATATCTGTTGAAAACTTTCAAAGTAGACGAGTGAATATGAACATCATCACTAGAGTGTTACAGAAGAACTGGAAGCTAAGAGTGAATGAAAGTTTTAGGAAGCACTAGTTTGAAAGGCAAAATATGTTTCTTCACATAAGGCTACAAAGGAGCACAAACACCACATTCCTGTTGTGGCAATGGACATTGACACAACCTTTGGTCATTTCAGAGGTGATCAAGCAGTGACAAAGTACACAGACTGCATGGATATCCTATCAAATGCCCAGCGAACAGGAAAATTTATACTACCTTTGTGGCCCAACCACCTAACCAACGGCTCTGGAATCTTTCTTCAGTTAGATATAGTTGTCTATATTCTCCTGCAGGTACAGCAACATAAGTAAGTTAGTTTAAGACGAGGCTAGAGAGTCATGGAAAGAGGAGATACAAGCTCGCCAATTTTACCAGGACACTGAGAGATATTGTTGACAAATGATTCCGCTTGTCGTTCACATAAGGCATTCTCCACCATGCCAGAACCAACCTACCACATGGAATAGAATTTTGGTTATCTAGCAACGCCAATCAGAAGGTTGAACCATCTCTTTATTCTCTTTAAAGATGATAATTGAGGGTTTCGGAGGTTAGCATGAATAAAACAGAGGGAGATAAATGACACCCTTACCTTTTCCACAGTTGAGACAAATGATTCTTTCAGAGCTGACTGATGCAGCATGTCAACATGACTTGCCACATTGAAGGTGGGTGAACCCCAATCTTTATCACCAAAAGCGCATTTTCTGCACTCATGTGGGGAGTATTCCAATAAAGAGTCCCTTTCTGGTTGTTTATCAAGAGCTAAAACATCATAAGCATGATTCTGTGCATTCATCTTATCGAAATCAATTCTTGTCTTCACTCTAGGGGAACCGTTGTCACAAGGAATTTGAGATGATGGAGTTTCTTTGACTTGAGAAATGTCAAAATCCCTAATACCTCGTTCATTATAGTCAATGGAAGACAGCCCTACATCTTCAAAAGCATCTAACATAGCAATATCATCCAAGGCTATATCCTCTTGAGTCCTCTCGATCACGTAATCAGACACCTCTTCCGATTCCTTTAAGCGCGCTTCCTTCACCCGAAGTGCAAACTCCACAACAGCTGCTGCAGGTATAGATTCGCACTCTACCAATTCATGTATAGCCATAGCTTCAGATGCAGCAATTGAGAGTTCAACTGCCGCATTAACATCTGCATCCTCGAGATGTCTTCTCAGGTTCTCTCCATACACCCTTGCTCTAACCTTCTCAACAGGTTGAGATGCAATTTCAACTCGTTGAATCTGCGTGCCTTTTGAAGACTGAAGCCCTGCCAGAGATGCGTTAGATTCTTGGCTTTTGGTACACTGAGACTGTGAGCCACTGTTGTATGAGAAACAAAGGTGAAAATGAAGCACCTGCAAGGTAGAAAACATGCTCTATATGACAAACCTTTTATATACTTGTATCAAACAAAACCACACGACAATCTTAGAATGGGAAGTTCTTCCTTTAGAATGAACCATGCCCCCAGCTTGTGCTTTAAACTTTCCAAAGCACCAATAGAATCAAAGTGATCACAATTATAAGTACATTAGATTGTTTAGAAGCTTCAAAAACCACAAGATCAAGCATTTGATCCAAAAGGAACCAAACTTTCTAGAATGTGACGTGCTTCTTTTAGAAACCAGCATAATTGGTGAAATTGATTAATGCAAATCGGAAACATCTGCATAAGTAGTGCAGCAGAAACGTTTGCTCTCTAAGTCTAGCTCTCAGTAACCCGTACAGTCTAAACCCATACTCCTCAAGGTGAACATCTAAACTGAAAAATGGACTAATGATATACAGAATAAGTTCTATTTTCCCAGGGCAACCGATATGCAAGCCAGAAACTCATGGAGAAAAAATTGTCGGCGTACAAACTCAGAGAAATTCCATGCCCGAGCAACATAATTGGTCAAGGTGACATGGCAAAATTCTTCCCTCTCGCGCGCGGACAGGTAGCTAGGTCACATTACCTTTTAGAAATTGGAAAAAAAAAAAGAAGAAGAAGAAGAAATTTGGAGGCTTCATTGCGACCAAAGTTTCAATTCTAAATAGTTAAAGAATGAGCGAACTTACTTTTCCAGGAGACTGAGCACAGCTCGTTGGCGAACCATCTTCCCCCGACAAGAATGGTGAACCATCTTCCCCTGACAAGAACAAACGGCAACCGGTGTATCCACCGCCGTCCTTCGACGACAATTCCAAACACTTGTCTTCACCGGCGTTTTCTCGGAAAAGGGCCGCGCTCTGCTTCAAAGAACGATTCAACTAATTTCGTAATTGATGGGGGAACTAGCGGCAACGAAAAAACTAGGGCGCTCTAATCATCAAACCGACCTCTAACGGCTGACTTTGCTCCGCAGGATGCTCCGATTGACTTTGTTGCAGCCAGTCCGGCAACCAAGCAAGATCCTGCAATCGAAATCGCAAGGAACGATCGACCGACCAAATCGTAACTAATCGGAGAATCGGCACAAAAAAAACAAAAAGACGAAATCCGAGGAGAGACAAGGTACCTCGGAGAACTGAGGATGGCGAAACCCTAGACTCGCCATCGAGCCGCGGCGACTGTTCGGAGGAGAGAGAAGCGGAAGCAGTAACGAGAGCGAGAGAGAGAGAGAGAGGGAGAGAGGGAGAAAGAGATTTGGCGCCAAGCAGACTTTGTATCGACCACATTTCGATTTCCCCGCGATAAACTAAAGAGTTAACCGAAAAATTATACAACTTTCTTACATATATTTCGGAAACTCGCATTTTGACTTAAATTCATCGAAACATGTACGTAAATCACTCCGAAATATTCAAATAGCGAAAAGTAGAATAGAATATGCATTTTCCAAAATTTCAATTTATCAAAGTCATTTAGATTTCACATGAAAAATAATCACGTACATCCTATTCGCGTTTCAATAACATCATGCAGATCTCGTGTGGGCCTACATGGCTCAAGGGTGAACACGGACGGCGCTTACATGCAGCAAGCGAACGTAAGAACGGGGTCCACCGGTTTCAACTACACATCTACTGAGTAGAATATTCGCAGTAACAAAACACCGCTAGCTCTTTCCTTTCTGAATAAACCGAGTTGCATTTACAGTATAAAAGAAGAGCCCTCGACAAAACAGAGCTCAACATTCCCCCCAGGAAACTCCGATTCTCACGTTCATGACGAGGCCTCGGGCTGATCACTGGAAGCAGCTTGAATCTGAGAGACTTCTGGGGCAGAGGGCTCTGGTTGTGTCGCTACTGCAGATTCGATTCGGCTTGGCACCGATGCTTGGATGATCTCCGGCGGCCCGAATTTGTCGATGTAGTAACTTAGAGATGGCCCCAAGTACACGGCCGTTTGCACCCGGGGTTCGTTCTTGCCGACCTGGAGGAGTACCGCCGAAGCAGCGGCTATGGAAACGAGAGCGAGACCCGCTGCGATCGCCACCGTGTTTCCAGCTCCGTCGGCAGATGAACCCGCGGTTCCCGAGCTTATCGCGCTTTCCGCCACGTAAACTGCAGGCTGATGCATCACAAAGACACGGATTGAGAGGAGTTCAATTATTCACCTAAGCAGGCGACATAAGGCGGAACGGAAAGAAAAGCACCAAACAAAGAAACCGAAAGAACAGGCAGTATGAATCGAAGTTGAAGGAGGTGGCGATAAGAGAATAGGTGGGGCTATGGCTTACGATGCTAATAATCCTTTTGCATAATTCAAAATTTGGAGGAGAACCTACATCTTTACTAATGGTCAGAGAAACTAGACATAATAAATTATCTCAAGGAATCACTGCTGGGTGTGTTTATCTGGTTCTTATCGCTTTAAATTTTCTCCGCAAAAGAGACGGGACAGACTTTGTTTCGTAAGGTTCCATTTCAAAAACGGTTCAGACAGGAGAAGCAGAGTACCGGTGATCAGACGGATGTTAATCAACGGCACTTAAATGTCCACAAGTTGGTAAGAGAGCAAAAGCTGACTTTGTGAATTCGGGAACTCTATTCCAGAATTCTAATTGTTATCGCTTCATGTACTTAAACGGGAATGCCTCATCATAAATTAAGAGCTAACGCTATCGAGAAAAATGAGAAGCATGGAATGGATCATAGATTGAAATCCCATCGACTGATTCATTTAACTAGGTTTATGGCTTAGAAATATTATGCCAGAGGAACACAGGGGGTGGAAAGAAAAGGAGAGACAGAGTGCAAAATTAGTAAACCAATCGATCATTCACAAACCTCGACAGAGTATATGTTGGTTTGACCAGCAGTGTCCTTCTCAACATATCCGGTCCACCCTTTCCGCTTTGGAGGAAAAGTGCCCGCCACTTTGGTCTTGTCTCCTGCTAACCATTCCATGCTCACTTTCCCTACCTGTTCATTTCCATCCAGAAGACTTACTTATTCCCCTTCTCCATCTATATAAAACCATGAACAGTCAAAACTTCTTCTTATACGAATTACAACAAGACCCACATGCCACAGACATCAAAAGTTGTATCTTTAAGCGAATTCATATTCTTCAGCTTGACACGGTAATAAACAGCCAAAAGAATTTATATCCATTGGTAATCATATCATTAACAAGAAATTGCCGTATTCGCAAAATAGCATCTTATGTCAAAACAATCAAGTGGAAAAGAAAAGACGCCACGCAATGAACATCAAAGTCTCATCTTTTTGGCTCGAAATTAGGGAGTTCAGCTTTAACAACCATAAGCAAACAGGCTTCCCATGTCCACAAATCAAGCTATGGAACTAATACCAAAGAAAGCCGCTCTCTGAACATGAAATGTCTACAGGAGGTGCACCATCTCAAAAGGAACTACGCTACAGCAAGAAGTTCATTCCCCATCATCATCATCATCACGATTCACAATCTCAAGTTGAGATCTAGTTCTTCAGCTACATCAAAAGTAGTTCCTTTTTTTTTTTGCCCCCGTTCTCTAAACCATCACAACATCGATTGAGTAAATCCCGTAGAATCGGCCATTTTGATTTGGAGTCGAATCCTTTTGGAATGACCCACTAACCTTGCCCGTTGTCTTATCGAGTAAGTAAACAAGTGCTAAACAAGAAGTTCATTCCTCATCATCATCATCATCATCATTACGATTCACATTCTCAAGTTGAGATATAGTTCTTCAGCTACACGAAACCCAGAACACCGACTGATACTAGCATCCAATATAACCAATTGAAGACCAAATGCAAGACCCATGTGGCATTAACAAAGAATCTGAACATGAAATCATTGCGTACTATACACAAAAGATAAACACCCACAACGCATGCCGTAAAACATCAAAAGTAGTTCCTTTTTTTTTTCCCCCGTTCTCTCCAAATTAAGCACGAGACTGCAGAGAGCCACAGAAATCGAGGAACACTTGCCTCCTTATCAGGAGCACACTCTTCGACATTGCAGTCGGTATCATCGGTGGAAGCTCGGACGGCGAAGGGCTTGGGTTCTTGCTTCTTCAGCGGTTGATGCCTCCTGGAGAAGAACGTCGGCGAAGGGTTGAACGCGCAACCGTTGGCGGATATCAGCGTGTTCATCAGAGCTTGCGAGGCGCACCCCATGATTTTCACGTCTTCAACCACAAATTCGCAGGGAGAAATTCACCTTCAGCTTCTCGTGGGGCTGGGCTCAGGTCCGAGAGTCGCAAAGATTTTTTACTCCCTCGTTTCTTAAGCTCGACTGATTGGATTTCACCGGAGGCAGAGTGGCATGCTGTGTCCCTGGTTCGCTCGAAGTTCGAGTGGATATTAGGCGGGTTACGTGTCAACTTCGTTGCCGGAATCCACGGATTTTTATTTTTTTCAGGTTAAGAAAAAATAAATAAATCTCCGTTTGTTTCGCGAAAAATTATGATATTTAGAATTTTTTTTAAATAATGATATTTTTCGGTATTTGATTAATATTTAAAAATTAATTAAAAAATAATTTTCATCGTTTTTCAATTTCATTTTATTATTATTATATATTTTTTCGAATAAAAACACTTTTTATTTTTTAATTACTTTCTTTAATTTTTTTCTCTTTTTTTTTTCTTCTATAATTTCTTCTCAATCGGTAGCCGGTCTCAAGCGAGACCAAGCTTCGCCGGATTTAGCATGGCGAGCCTAAATGGTTCAGCAGACATTGGTTCATTTTTCGAAAGTGAGATCAAGTTATTTTCGGAAAGTTATTTTTCGCG
>JANUWG010000947.1:0-10029 GCA_025175695.1 Eugenia klotzschiana | reverse complement strand
CTTTCCATTAAAGGACACCATAATGAGCCCCACAAGTACGCACGGGAGGCCTTCCTATGCGTTCTCTGATAGGAGAACACGACAAAGAAATCAAGCAGGTAACGCATTGACGCTGAAATTTTTGGTCGGACCAGAACAAGGTCGCATGCCAGTGTAAAAGCAGTTAACAGGGCTTGATATCTGGCTATATGTTTTAAATTGATGACTGATAGGTTCTGTTTTGATTTCTGCTAGAAATTCCGACTCAAAAGCTTAAACTTATAGGTGGAGGGATACCACATGAATATAAAGAGCAACTTCAACACCCCCTCACGTGCAAGCTGGTGGCAAGCGGAAATTCACTAATGGGGGGTGGGCCCACATACGCGGAAAGGAATAACACTAGCTTTGATGCCATGTTAAAAATTCCAACCCAAAAGCTTAAGCTTACAGGTGGAAAGAGGCCACATGAATATAAAGAGTAACTTCAACAATTTCCAAAACACCACCGTTTACTGTGAAGTTAACTCACCACTGCAAAACCCCAAGGCTGAGGTATTTCCTCCTCCCACTAAAGGAACATCAAAATTGCGTTGCACTGCTGAGATTTGTCTAAATTTTATGTCAATTGTACAATTTCTTATGCCTAGAATATAATTGATATTTATAAGAGAGAGCCCTAAATTTCAGTGATATTTCCAGTAACTCTAGATCCTGCTAAAGCAAGATACAATAAGCACTTTTTTTTTCATTTTTTGATGGCATGGAAAGGGACGAACAGGAGAGCTCAGAGGGGGTTAGAGTTACTCTTCTTTTTGAAACAACAAATGGCTTCAATATTTTTGCTTTCAGGTTAAGTAGCTGCAAGTGATGATTAATCTATGAATTGTGAAAGGCTTGGCACCCCAACGGTTGCCCTTGCTAGTGACATCTATACCTTGAGGATGCAGCAATCAACATTTTGTACAGATGTCAACTCATTTATAATTTAACTAAGAAAGGCCAAAAAAAGAACCAAATACTTACTTCCAAAAAGTTGTCCTGTCTGAGATACTTGCATGTAACAGCTTTCCCCAATAGACAAGCTTTCGTGCCCACCGCACGCTTGACCATCCAATATCCCTACATGTGTTGAAGTGATTAAGCTCAGCACAAAAGATATTACCCTTTAAACAAAGCAATCCCACATTCTATTCAAGTGTTTCTACCTCAACAATACTTGGGATCAACTTAAATCTGGAGTCCCTGAAAGTATCACTTCCATCCACAAATTTACCCAATAAAGAATCCTTATTTACAGGCCTATCACTGGCATAGTACATAACCAAGCTATAATTTGGTCTTGCTGGAATCTGACAAGAAGAGCAAAACGGAGGCCCTCAAAATGTATCTGATTGAATGAGAAAATTCATTCCTTGAAATCAATAGGGGAAACAACATAAAAGAAAACAGCCTGATGATATCAGCATATACAAACCAAATAAGCATGTCTTTATTCAGTTAAACAAAATAGTTCGTGCAATTTATTTGAGACTTGATGCTTCTAGAGAATACAAATAATTACAAATCTACCACACAATAATGTTGGTTCTACTAATATATGCTTTGCTTCAATTTTAACAGGCAAAAATTATTTGAAGGATATGGCAATGTCAAATTTTAATCATGGACAACCAGCCTATGCGTATTCCATTCATATTCTGTAGGAAGATGAAAGAACACAGACATACCTGGAGATTGATGACTAGGATGAAGGGAAGCTTTTTACCAGCTTCTGACTGAATAGACAGAGAAACCTTCATCAGTCAAAAGCATTAAAGTCCAAATCATCTTTGATTTTTCTGCTATGGATAAGTTTTCCTTGCTGTGATCAGACAGAATTACAGTTGAAAAATACGAAGTTTTCTTAACATCTCTACCGAGTGACATGGAAGAGACGAAAAATTGATACCAACTTCCTTGGCTTAAGCATAGTGTGAGAAATGTCAGTGAAATCTTAAAACAGTGTTTATGTCCTAGATTTAAGAGCAAGTATAATGCAAGTGATAGTGATATAGTGGATAGCAGCAAGGAAATTTCAACCCTGTATTGTTCATGCATGATGCTACTGAGACAAGAACCAGGCAAAAGATGTTATCATTTGTCAGTTATGAGATGAATTCAGTGCAGCTTGTTGGATACTAGACAATACATTAATGGCAATATGTCAGAATGACTCCTGATGAAACAGATGATGGTACTCTACCAATGAGTTAGCAAACCCCCAAAAAAAGGGATATATAGATACAATCACAATTTTAAATAAAGAAATTCAATTGCATGACGCAATCAAAACATTGAACTAGCAATAAAATTTGAATTGATTTTGAGATTCTGAATCTAAAAATAAATAAACATATCCAATAAGAATAATAAAATTTTCAGATAAAAAGAAAGGCGAAATGTGGAAAGGTCAACCACTACCCCCAAGCAAAATTTCTCAAATAAACAAAAAGAAAGGCCTGATCTAGCAAACTTTTGTGGTACAGTCAGCTTATATTATACTGCTCAATTATTCTTACTCCAGTTTGCCTTAATTTTCTCCACTGCACTTTCTTCCTTTCACTTCCTTTTTCAGCTCTTTATGCACAGTGGCTTTCAAAGTCAAAGATAACCTACTTTGTACCAATCCCAACCATCAGAGGTGATTGCACCAAAATGTCCTGCTCGACTTCCATTTATCACCTAAATACACGAAGCAATGTGCTCCATTTCACTGTATTAAACAGCTAATGAAGACTCTGTAAATACCTGAACAAGACACTCAGGATGCAGGGCAATCCTATCGATCTTTTCATCCACTTTGAGCCAATCAACAGCCAAGAGCTTGAGAAGTGGGTCACCCCCTATCACCTGAAAAAAGATTCAACAATAACTCCTATGAGCTTGAAAACACTGCTAAATGTAAATCCTTCACAGGCAGCTGAGAAAGCCAATCTTTAAAAAGGAACTTCAGTTTCTCTGGGATTTCCTGAATATTGGCAAAGCACATTAAATGCAACATTATATTCATAAAAAATGAACTAGTGGGTATAACTATCCGAGATGGCAATTCATTACGCTCTTTTCTTTATTGTTTCGGTACTTTTACAAGTATTTAAATCTGAATAGGTTTCCCTCCTTGGTGCTCATAAATGAAGCTATTCTTGTTTATCAAATTAAAACAAAACAAAAATTGAAGAATAAAAATTCCACTTGAAAGATAATCTTCGAATGCCAGCACCTTGTACCAACCTAAGGAAGGAAACGGAAGAAAGAGAATGGCTGCAATGAATGAGAAGCTGTATACTGTCGAAAACACTAATATTTCAGCCAGATATCTAGGTTCAACAAAAGATTCATATTGGTGTGTCTACATAGAAGTCTATTTTGGCAAAAAGCAAATACATCACATGAGAAGGTACTTCAGAGAAATAACAAGAAGATTGAATTGCATCTGGCATTTTAATGCATCTATTGTTTAAAGACGTGGTACACGCTCAACATAAGAAGCTGTAGAAGAGCAACACACACCTTAGTGTTATCTTTAAGGTAGCTCTTTCCTCTAATCATGAAGCCAGCACCACTTGGAGATGCCCAACAGTTTGTATCAGAATCGTCCTTCCCCTTGCGCAGGGAACCAGGAAAATTGCTCAGATCAATAGTGGCAGGAGCTACATTGGCATCTAATTCCTTAGTGGCACCTACAACTACATCCACATGGTCAAGTGCTTCAATACTGGGGACAACACCATCTAAAATGAGAGACCGACAGAAGATAAAAGTATAGTATTTAATAAGCTGCAAGTGATAATAGAAAATTCAGCAAAAAGGTTTTACTAGGAATTCCTCTACTTACAGAACCACGCACTTGTGGTACCTCACGACCAGTAGTCGCTATAAATGTAGAAATAACAGCTCATTCAACTTAATGGTAGTCATTAGATGTAGTATAATCAAGACTGAACAACATATCACTTCGCATCTTTGACCTTAGTTGGAAGAATTGATACTCTTAATCTCAGGACGCATTGATTTTGTTTTATCTTTTACAAGCTTTAACTCTTGTTGTAGGCATATTTTGTCATGGAAATCTTTTGCTTTATAGTGCCAGACATTCCATAAATTAGAAAAGACATGAATTGTCATAAATCCATCGAGGACTCATTCTCTAGAAGCAATCAAAACATCAAAAATTAAGTTAGTTAATTTCAGCAGACACTCAAATTCTACATTTTATTTTAAGCTTTACATATTGGCAAATTGAATTCTTTGAATATTGCTCTATATGGTAACATGACTTGTGGGAGAGAGCAAACCAACAAAGATGTGCATTCTGATACTTCATAGTTAACATTAGGAGTAAATATGCACAACACCGACTACCAATTACCATTATATGATTATCCTACTTATGTATATTAGGAGGAAAATTCAATAAATATCTAACCCGAGCTTTTCTTCATAGCCAAGCCTGCAATGGCCCAGGAGACATTCTTCAGCCTCACTTTTTCCACCTAATAAATTTTCACAATCAGGATTCAGTTCATGTTCTTCTTGAAATAATTGGAACCCAAATATCCACGAATTCTTAACTAAAATCTAACAAAATCGTGTCAAAGTAAAAGACCAAACCTTAGGATCAAGTTCTTCATCATCACTCTCTTCCTCTTCTGATGATGAATCAGCTGAAATTGCATCATAAAACTCATCCCGCACATCGTGCTCCTCATACTCGCTATTGGAAATCGAGACATCAGAAACTTTTGATTGCACAACTGCCATAGAAGACTGCACCTTTAGTGATGGATTTGCTTCTATATATTCCTTCAGACCTGGAAGCAAAATGAACTAAGAAGGATAAATTCACTAAACGCTAACAAATGTTCGAAAACAGATGTACAGATTGTTAAATTATGTCTCATTTTGAGCCCGTGTACGAAACACTACCCAAATTGGAGGATGTATACTGCTTCCCGACACGTGAAGTCTGACTTATGCTCTGAATATGTCGGTCCTCTTTTTCCAAAAAGTTGCTTTGCTCATCCCATATCCCACCATACATATACAGTAATGGCCAACTACAGAACACAACCTCTGTAATTCTCATTGATTAGCAGACTCTGTGCGGCTGGCTCTCTCAATGGAGTAGGTACAACACTAACACCGAACTGCATAAATCTTAATGTTTTTTTATTGGTCCTGGATTTCTCTAGTAATTTCGTTCTCTCGCATTTGACTTTGTAAGATCCAATAGCTTCAAAGCATTAATTTACAACACAGAAAATAGAACTTGATGAAGTGCCCCTGAGTTTAGTGCATAAAAGGAAAAGAGGCAGAAATGTGGACAAGTTTCTCAAGAATATAAAAACATTCTAAATTGGAGGAAAGATCAAAGCTTTGGGAACATTAAAATTGTAAATAGGTTAAGTTAAATACAGGTAAGCAAGAGGAGTCAAAGGCTATACTGGTCTTGTTTGACTGACTATGTTGTCCAATTAGGTGTTAAGGACTAGAGGATAACGAGGAAATCTAGCAGTGGAATAACTCTCATGGCCTTGGGGACAATAAGCTGCAGGTTCCCTTTAATTGGACTAGTCAAGGCTAAAAAGAAATTGACGAGGGACTGCTCAGCTGTGCATGCAATTAGAAAGTAAAAAATGTATGTATTACAGCATTTCCAGGAAGAAAGACCAAAATGAATAGACTACTGCACCTGACACCTGGCACATTAAAGCATAGGGTATGGTCTTCTCAAACTTTGAGCAATGATTGTTCTTCCATCTCGTCCATCCAACTTCATGTATCTCCAGTGTTTGTGTCACAAGACATTTTGCTATATTTGTACCCATTGGTGCATTTATACTTCTGATTTCCCATGTTGATGCTATGGAATAAAAGAAGCAAGAGCAACCGGTGAGTAGAAGCGTATATGCCCTGAGGGCATCCTAGAGTTTATGAATGAAAATTCTTAAGACAGAAGATATAATTAAAAACCTCAAGTTTGTTGCCAACTCATCACCGTTATCAAACAATCATCATTTTGTAGCTAAAAGTTCTTACAAACATCCCAAGGTACACTAGCAAAAGTGCAAAAAAAAACACTATCATATCCATGGAAAAAATAAACAAAGCCAAAAGTTATCGACTTTCCTAACTTCTAAGCAGATTGACCACCCAAAAACTGTTTCAAGCTCCTACTCGACGTAAACAATATCTGAATCTAAGAAAAATTTGTGCTCCATTGACCTGAGCTGACTGCATAGGTAAGGTTCCACCAGATCTTTTCTATTGTAGCCATGACCTTCTGAATCAGTAGAAGCTGAGAGAACTTTCGGAATCCTACTTATGATTCAGCTTAAGGGAAGTTCAAGGATTGACACACTAATTCTTTAGATGCTTTATTAGTGCTATTAACAGCCGCTTCAAACTCAGAGACTGTCATTGGGTTTAAAATTCCTTCTCGTTGTCCATCCTGAAAATATGGACCATTCAGCCCCACAAATTCACTAGACACCTCTGTAATCCACACTTTTTCTATTCTTCCACAATCATGCTCCCGTGTTCTATGGGCTTCATGCAACTTTCTCATTAGAGCATCTTTATTTCATGATAAAAAACGATCTTATTAAAACAAACAGTTCAAGTACTTCAGAAACGTACAAGGACAAAAATAAAGAATGAAAAACAAAAATAAAACATCAGACGACTATATGGAATAAGAACACACAGAAGCAACTGGAGACTTGAAACCCCAAAAAATCTTTAGTTGCATCATTTAAGCATCTTTATGACCCTTCTTCCTTGTTTTTTGCTAAAAACTTGCCATCATGATTGACTCTCAAGGCATAGATAATCCCTTATTTCACTCAGTTAATCTGCCCTCTTAAGTATCTGTCCTAGGTACTAACCTCCTATCCTCACTCAAGTAACAATATCTTTCAAGAACCAAAACATAGTCATCTGAAACCTCATTTCATTTTTAGGAACAATGATTTCAACCCGCCTACTATTATTAACATTTTGGTATAACAGCAAAGCCATGATATATATGCTTTCAAACTTCTGACACTTCCTTATTGAAGTTTATTTAAAAAACAAAGTCCCCCATTGTGCTGAAACCACTCTCAACTTCTTGCTCCCCAGATGTTCAGCATATGCACTAAAGATGTTCCCCATGGGTCATCATCAAATGATGGCTTAAAACAATTTGAATGGAGCTCCATGTTCTCATGATTAGGGGTTAATTGCAAAACACGTCAACTGATGTTTCTGTCACAGATACCCTCACATCCTTTGTATAATCATCATCACACATATTACTTTTCAAATCACTGCAAATACACCATCACCATTATCTTCATGCCATTTCCTCCACTCATCATAAGAAATGCCCCACATGGCCCAAGAGAATTTCTAAACATAGAGAATAGCCATTGGAATTGATCACATGGATAAGTGTGCATTTTGCAGATTGACTACCAATGCCCTATGCATTCATTTTATCAAACTACATTGTTGTGAAATTACATGCTTATACATAACAATTAGGACATAATCATTTCAGAATAGTAACGAGAACTTAAAATGCTTTAGATGTTACACAGAGCAAAGAAATCAGAGAAGCACAATCTCACGATTAAGTGTTGTACGCCGATATCCAGATAATGGAGGTCGCTTTTTATGGGCAACTGGAAGTTGCAGGATAGCTGCAAACATAAAAACACATTTAGCATGCTATGCAAGCATATCATCTCAAGTTGCCCCAAGCAATCATAACAGAAATGCCAAGCACTTATTACTTAGCCTTAGGAGATATTTCATTCTTCCCCTGAAAGCATAAAGGCACAAAATAAACCAATATAACCAGGACAAGGTTCAAAACCCAAGATTCTCTGCGAGAAGCAAAATGGCTTTGAAGATTTTATGTGACATGAAACACATTTGAGGTTTATAGTCTTAAAACTTCATTGAATTTGCACATTCTGGAGACTTCTCGTATACTTGACCAAAAAGGAATGCCAGTAATGTGTTCAAACAATGGAATTGATGACCCTTAGACAAGGAGGACATCATTTACGGCCTGGAAAAGAAAGTCACTTTATGACTAGCTTGCGTCCAAAGCAGAGGATCTCGATGATAGTGCTTAAATTGGTTTCAAGATGCATATTCCTCATTTGCAGCTAAAGGTGTATATTGTTCTTTTTTAACTCAAGGTGCTTGTTGAAGTTGTCATATCTTTCACCAATAAAGTTGCGTCATTATGTGGAAATTAAATCTGGAATTGGCAAAAAACCACATAGGACAAGGTTCGGAACTTCAATTGGAAAGCATTTTTAGAGAAAGAAAGAAATGAAGTACATTGCTCAGACAAAAAGTTTAAAGAAAGAGAAGCAATCTCAGAAGAAACTAATGTTCTTAAATGGAACATGCACTGCTTAATTTTGACATGGTAATTTTCTCTATAGGCATTCTCCATTTGACTTTTTTGGTGTTACATGGCAATCTGTAGAGTTTCCCATTATGTAGTCTATTTCATGTACCTTGCAAGTAGCGAGTATCAATGTCTACTATAACTGCTTTTGAATTTTTAGTGATAGAAATACTTATAGAAAATATTCTATACACTATGGCCAAGGATTCTCAAATTAAGGATCAGAATTCACTTGACATTTATATAAAAATTAAATTTACAAAATATGATGCAAAAACAAATTCTGACATATCTTAAGAATATCCCTTACTATATGTTCCATCTTGGGCATGGAACCACTGTCTGGAGAAAACAAAATCTCTTTTACACTGCCACCTGAAAGGTATACATCATGGGGTTATAAGCTAATAAAGTGACTAATGTAGAAGCAAAACTGAAAGAATGTGTTATAAAGTCCAATCCAAAAGTTCCTTACCAAAAAAAAAAAAAAGTCCAATCCAAAAACTTAAGCTAATAGGTGGAGAGAAACCACATGAATATAAAGAGCAATTAGAACCCGTTGTCAAGCAATGTGGGACATACTTCAACATAATGGAATAGATCAAATGCAAGTTTACAATGGGAAGAAGATGAGACATCAAGAACATTCACAAATTCCCGAAAACTTGGAAGTCATTGAAGGGTTTTACAAAGAAAGCAATGTGTTACAAATCAACAACTGCAAACAACTAAACGGCAGGAATATAAACACAAAGAGGATAAGCAATATCCACAGCACACCTTACATTAGTCCTAACCTGCTCTCCGAATATAAGTTTCAGGAAGAGGCCACTTTAGCAACTTGACTTATCTATTCCTCCAACCCAATGGACAAGAAGTAAACCCCTTTTCTGAACAGAAATCAGTAAACACCTAACTTTCTAAAGAAATAACAATTAATCACTTTTGCTAAACCAAGAAGGATGGGGAGGGCGAGCAGCAGTGACTACCCTCATGAGGATTACAATAAGGGTCCCACACCCGTCGTGGAATGTTCAGCATTCACCAAACCCAATCATAAGACTACGGATGCAAGCAAGTTTCAACCCTATGACTTGGGGATGGGAATATCAGCGTGAGACCAACTAGGCCTCCACCACCAGTGGTAATACCTATTAATCAATGAAAAAAGTTCCCTAGTTTTATGAACCATGAAGATGGGGAAGATACAACTACAGCTTTGTACCTTCTCCTCTTTGCGAATTCAGCACGGATCATATTACTCAAGCGGCTTGCTGTACAATAAACACTACAAGCCAAAGGAACTCTGATATTTCTCCGTCCAATTTATTTTTTCCAGGAATATAGCAGAGGTGAAGAAACTAAAAAATTTGATAGCTACCATGCTAGCCTTGGTAAAATCCACACATTGATGTGTACTTTAAATGTATGCAGGGTTGTTTTATGCAACATTGTGAGACATTAGATATTGTCTCAGCTGCCAAAACCAAGCATAATTCAGAAAAGTTTAGTCAATCCTCCTTCCTTTGCGTGTGTATGATTTTATTCATGTAATCATGTTCTTTGAATATCACAAGAAAGGAGAAGGGGCAGAGGAA